>APFE031031896.1:157190-247290 GCA_000404065.3 Pinus taeda | reverse complement strand
CTCCTCGGAGCAGAACCAACTTCAGAGATTCCGGGTCAAGTGTGCACCTGGCCCGTTTATAACTGAGTTGGAACCTTTCCTCATAGTCTTCCAAAGATTCATCACTGCCCATGGTCGTCCGAAAGATTTCTCCCTTAGTTTCCTTGGACCTACAGTAGTCTCTGTACTTGGCGTTGAAAGCTTGTTGCTTTTGAGCCCAAGTGGTGATACTGTTTCCAGGTAACCCCATGAACCAGCGTAATGCTGCATCCTTGAGGGTAGAGGGAAAGAGTTTCAGCTTTTGCTCATCCTTAGCATAGTCATAAGTTCGACAAAGGACAACAAACTCAAACAGGAAGGTATCAGGGTCCTCAGTAGTCAGACCATGGAAATAAGGTAGCGCAGAGGGACTTATGTTTTTCATTTTCATGTCTCCATTGGTCTCTCGGATGGGAAAGACACCCTCTATTCTCTCGTCTTCTCTCCTACCGTTTCGGTTTTCAGCCATGGCTTCAGATGGAGTGTTCCCTAACTCTTCTTTTGCTATAGGATCTTCGTATATCTCAGGAGGTTCACCTATAGGTTCTTCTGGCTCACTGTCACCAGAGAATAAGAGAAGGTTGACTCAACGATGTGGTGGGGGTGTTGGGTAAGAATTTGCCGGTTTTATCTCTGTTCCTACGAGGCATGAAATGGAAAGACTTTTTCTTGCTTTTTTGTATTTTTTCTTGTACCTGCAAAACTAAAATGGATTGAACTGCAACTAACCATCTTACTGAAATGAAATTGCGGAATCGAAATGCTAATTTACGCTTGCAAAATTGAAATGCGGAATTGAAATGCTAATTTACGCTTGCAGAATTGAAATGCTAATCTATGGAAACAGGAAATGTCTACTTTACTTTTGCGGAAAAGAAATTGCAGAATGAAAATGAAATAAACTACTTAGCAGAAGTTTGTAGTGGAAAATAGAAGAAAAGCAACAATCACCAATACTCTGACGCTTCCCCGGCAACGGCGCCAAAAAGATGGTGGGTTCCAGTGTTGCAGCATTAATGCTGCAACTCTTGGGACTCCCTTCTTTACTTTTATCAACCCGGTTGTTCGTAACAAACTTGGAAGCGACGGTGTTGTATGCACAAGTACTAGCTCTTGCCGCAGTTGTCACTTGATCAGCTGGCACAAGTCTGCTAGGGGCTTTAGCCAACTTCTATGGGCTCTTAGAAGAAGCTTTTAATTGATGGATGAAAGCTAACTCAAAGGAAGCTAATCTACTTGCGAAAAGTGACTGGAAAACTGAAGGAAAGAACAAACCCTAACAAACCCTAATTCTACCAGCTAGTCCTACTGATGCAAAAATGAGAGTGCAAACTACTGAAAGAGATATCATTACTTCTATTGAGGTAAAAGACATGTGTTTAAGCTACCTTTGTCCTAAGAAAGCATCTTTTTGTATTTTTGATTAAGTTGTCAATTTTCTCATGCATATGCTTGAACTGTGCTTTACTGTGCAGGTGTGGATCAAGGAAGAGGAATGATTGGAAATGGTTGGAAAGGTTCAGAGAGGGTCTAAGGAGTCCCTAACACTCTTCCAAAGAGTTTCACAAAGTTTGGTTATCGGGAAACCTCACTTGTGAGCTTCTACAGGAAGTCTGCAGGGGTTCTACAGGATGTTTCAGAACTTCTACAGGATGTTTCAGAATTTCTACAGGATGTTTGGAAATTGGTTTCTAGGGGATGGATGAGTGAGGGAAGGTGCATGGATGGATCTGGAGGTAGGATAGGGGTCTAAAAATGGCCTAAGGACTGGTGGGTGGATCGGTGAAGAGGTGTAGAAGGTTGACTTGGCTTGAAGAGGGCTAAGGCAACGATGAGTAAGGAGGTAAGGATTCGTGGACAAAAATGATAGATGGGGAACGAGAAAATAAGCTAAGAGACAAAACAAGCAGCTTAGATGATACTTTGGGTGGATGAAAGAATGAAGAAGATTCCCTGCACGGTGTACCTAGATCAAATAAACAAAGGCTTGCAAATGATCAAATCATGAACTAGTCTAGTCTAACCGTCAACAACATAAATGAGAAACAAATTTATTTGGGAAGAAAACCTTGTACACCATCTATGCAAAGAAAAATTTCAGATGTCCAAACCCATGACTAATCTCTACTAATAAAACAAGCACACTAAAGATTGCATAAACAAGCAAACTAGTGTTTTTGTGAGGCAACACTGTTTCCTCAATTCCAGCCCCAAATCCAATAAGGATGAGGTGAAACCAGGAGTGTGTTTGTCCCTTTTCTTGGAGGTTTTGCTGTGATTATCCTACCAAAGCACCTAAACCAATGTCATTCATAAACAGTGATCTATTCCAGCAACATAACGAAATCTACTTAACAGAAATATGTTCAAATGCATAAAGGAAAACAGTGATACGTAAAGGGAAAAGTAAAAATACAGAAAGGAGGCCCTAGGCTCTCAGGTTGGGCCCAACCCTGAGAGCTTTGGCTCCTATGAAAAACTAAGATTTGATAGGAAACCAAACTGCTTCTCATTATCCAAAAATAATCATAAAAATCATGCTAGAAATGGCTACAAAGGAACAAAATAGAACTGCAGCACTGAGGTGCAAAGTACACAATAGTTTCAAAAGTCTTTTTACGAAGGTTGAGGCCTCAACATTTATAGATCACGAGGTACCTAGATGGCCCCCTCAATTTGTGGAACTCGGCTGTCAAATTGTGAGTTAAACGGTCCCTTTCTAAATGCTGCTTGGCTGCCTTCTAGATTTGGTTTGGTGGTCTTTGGTGCTCGGACTTGGGGGTGAAGATCCCAAGTAAGGGTGTCATTTAATGCCACAGGCACCCCCTCTTCAAGTCCTCACCTCAGGCTTGGCTGCCTTAGCTCATGATTGCTTTGACTTTGCTCCAATATATGTCAAAAACCTGAAATAGACACGTGTTAACCACCTAGGAAAAGTGACTTCCCTTATTCATACCAAAGACATAAACATACTAAAAATAATGCATAAACTATAGAAAATGATGGATTTTAACAAGGAATGAACAAGGATAATTAGGCCAAATGAGCCCAACGAGTTACCAATTTTGGGGCTCATCAAATAGCTAGGGCAATGCTAGCTTATCTCTGAGAAGAGATGTGGCAACTACATACTTTTGAACTCTCTTACAATGAGGCTTGAAGGCCTATTTATTCTTGAGAAACAATGGAAAACCATAAAAACTCAAAAATCTAACCCCAGGAGATGAAGCACCAAACTATGGGCCTCGTTTTGGGTAAATTTGTACATCAACTTCCCGTGGTCGTAACTTTGGCATAAGATCTCTGTTTGACATGCACAATACCTCGTTAGAAAGATCTATCCGAGGAATACAACTTTGGAAAGAGAAACATCAATTAATCAATCCACGTTGCTCCCATTTTTCCCAAAAAACATCATTTAGGGCCTAAAAATGGTTTCGGAAGTTCAAGACCCGAAAATCTACTAAAAACAGTAAACTATGCTACAATTAAGGAAACTAAAAAAATGAAAGAAACAATGGTGGGAATCCACGTGGAATTGGTGGGTGGCCACCAATATCCACTTGGATCATTCCTTCCCCCTTAGGAAGCAATGGTCCCCATTGCGTTGATTTCCTCCATGAGATGAGGAAACTTCTGCTAAACTTGGTCCCTGATGAGCCACTTGCCCTAGTGAAGGACTTGGTCTACTTTGACAACTCGATATAGTTGGATCTTCTATTGGTGAGTGTTCTTGATATGTGTGTCCATGATTAGATCATTTGAAGCTTGTTTCAGGAAGTCTGAGTTTAACTCTCTGTGTGTGAGCTGTTCTAAAATGTTGGATGTGTCTAGTAATGGTGGAAAGTATGGCCGAAGGCAGTCCACATTGAACACTAGGTGCAGGCCAAGGAATGGGGGAATGCTAAGATCAAAGGCATTGTCTCCCACAACCTTGGTAATGGAGTAAGGACCATATCAGAGTGGTCTGAGTTTCTGATAGGCTCCGGTAAGGCATTCCTTTTGCAAATTGTACCAAACTTTGCCGCCCACCTGAAACTTGTGTGGCACCTGATGTTGATCATGTCACTACTTGTACATGGCTTTTTATTTCTCCAGAATGTCATGGACCTGTTGGAAAATATGCTAGATGTTCTCAATGAAATTGTTTTCCTTATCTATTTCGGACTATACATGAGAGGAATCTACCTGAGTAGCTACAAATGTCATGGCCACATCAATGGGACATAGTGGCTGGAATCCCAAGCCCACCTTAAAAGGGTTGTGTCTAGTCAAGTTGTGGAGATCTCAGTTATATATGTGTTGAACATAGGGGAGGCTCTCATTCCATTTGCATGGATGCTTTGAGTTGTACATGGGCAGAATGTGTACGAGGATCTTGTTGACAACCTCCGTTTAGCCATCAGTTTGGGGATGGAAGGTTGTGGACTTAGTGAGTTTGGTGTCTAGCATCGACCAGAGACTAGACCAAAATGTATTAAGGAAACTATTGTCCAATTTGAGATGATATATTGTCGGATCCCAAAGTGTACACACACCCATTCAAAGAAGAGTTTAACAGTGGCTTCTGCTGTGATATTCTTCTTGCAGGCTGCCATAATGGCCATCTTCGTGAACCTATCAATGACCACAAAAACATAGTCATTTTCATGCTTAATAGAAGGAAGGCACAACATGTAATCCATGGAGATGGATTCCCAAGGTCAACTATGAGTAGGTAGCGGGGTATAGAGGCCTTGCTTCTTGATGGTCAGTTTGGAAATGGTGCAAGAAGTGCATAATCTGATGTACTTCCCAACATCCTGTCAAAGATTTGGCCAATAGAAATACTTCTGCAGTGCTACCACCATTTTCTCGACCCCGAAATGCCCAGCAGCCCGACTATAACATGCTTCCCAAATCATCTTGGAACGCTTACTTGAAGGAACACAAAGGTGACCCAGGTGGATAGAATGGCATTGTCGAGGTGAAAATATGGAACATGCTAACCCTCCAAGAATTTCTGGTATGTGTGGCCAAATTCTGTGTTGCTTTTTTAGAGAAGTGGCCAATTAGAAGTCTCGTACACAAAAGAGTTGAGCACGGTGGTTAATGCCATGATCGATGGTTGACTAAGGTAATATGGAACATTATTGGTGCTACCCTTCTTATACTTGATATTCAAATGGAACTGCTGCAGATATAACCATACATACAAAGATGCAACAGAAATAATACTTCATTTCATTACTGCAAAACACTAAAATATGCTTACAAACAGAAAATGGAAATAAACTAGCTAGGGCGATGGTAGCTTATCTTTGAGAAGATATGCGGCGACTACATGCCTCAGAAATTTCTTACAATGAGGCTCGAAGGCCTATTTATTGTTGAGAAACAATGGAAAACCCTAAACATCCCAAAAATTAACCCTAGGAGATGAAGCGCTAAACTATGGGCCTCGTTTTGGGTAAACTTATACATCAACTTCTCGGGGTCGTAACTTTGGCATATGATCTCCGTTTGACATGCACAATACCTTGTTAGAAATATCTATCCAAGGACTACAACTTTTCTAAGAGAAACAATGGTCCATCATCTCATGTTTCTTCTAGTTTTCCCAAAAAAATTTCATTTAGGGCCTCAAAACGGCTTCAGAAGTTCAAGATGAGAAAAAATACTAAAAATAGTAAATTGTGCTATAATTAAGGAAACTAAAAAACTAAAAGAAACAATGGTCGGGTTCCAAGTGGAATTGGCAGGTGGCTACCAATATCCACCTAGATCATTCCTTCCCCCTTAGGAAGAAATGGTCCCCATTGCATTGAGTTCCTCCATGAGATGAGGAAACTTCTGTTGAACTTGGTCCCTGGTGAGCCACTTGACCTGGTGAAGGAGTTATCCTGCTTTAACAAATCGATACAGTTGGATCTTCTGTTGGCGAGTGTACTTGATCTATCTATCCATGATCCGATCAGTTCCATGAAATCTGGGTTTAACTCTGTGGGTATGAGTTGCTCTGCAATGTCAGATGTGTCTAGTAATGATGGAAAGTATGGCCGAAGGTGGTCCACATTGAACACTGGGTGCATGCCAAGGAATGGGAGAATGTTGAGCTTAAAGGAATTGTTTCACATAGCCTTGGTAATCGTTTAAGGACCATATCAGAGTGGTTTGAGTTTCTAAGCTCTAATAAGCCATTCATTTTGCAAATGCAACCAGAATTTGTTGCCCACTTGAAACTTGTGTGGCACCCGATGTTGATCATGTCGCTATTTGTACTTGGCATTTGATTTCTCTAGAATGTCATGGACCTATTAGTGAATATGTTGGATGTGCTCAATGAAGTGGTTTGCCTTATCTGTTTTGGATAGGACATGAGCCGAATCTACCTCAGTGGTTACAAATGACATGGCCACATTAATGGGACATAGTTGCTAGAATCCCAAGCCCACCTGAAAAGGGTTGTGGCCAGCGAAACTGTGGAGAGGTTGGTTATAGTTGTGTTGAACATAGGGGAGGCTCTCATCCAATGTGCGTGGATGCTTTGAGTTGTACATGTGCAGAATGTGTATGATCATCCTGTTGACAACCTCTGTCTGGTCATCAGTTTGGGGATGGAAGGCTATGGATTTAGTGAGATTGGTGTCCAACATCAACCAAAGACTAGACCAAAATGAACTGAAGAACTTTTTGTCCTGATCTGAGATGATAGACTTTGGGATCCCAAAGTGTACACACACTCATTCAAGGAAGAGTTTAGTAATGGCTTCTACTGTGATATTCTTCTTGCAGGCTGCCATAATGGCCATCTTTGAGAATCTGTCGATGACTAAAAAATCAGTCATTTCAATGCTTAGTAGAAGGAAGGCCCGACATGTAATCCATGGAGATAGATTCCCAAGGTCGACTAGGGGTAGGCTACAGGGTATAGAGGCCTTGCTTCTTGATGGTTGGTTTGGCAAGGGCATAGGCAGTGCATGATCAAATGTACTTCCCAACATCCTGTTTAAGATTCAGCCAATAGAAATACTTCTGCAGTACTACCACCATTTTATCGACCTTGAAGTGCCCAACAGCCTGGCTGTAGCGTGCTGCCCAAATCATCTTGGCACACTCGCTTAAAGGAACACAAAGGTGACCCAGGTAGCATAGAAGGGCATCTTGGAGGTGAAAATATGGAACATAATCACCCTCCAAGAGTATCTGGTATGTGTGGCTGAATTCTGGGTCACTTTTGTAGAGAAGTGGCCAATTAGAAGTCTCGTGGCCATAAGAGTTGAGCACGGTGGTTACCGCCATGATCAATGGCCGACTGAGGCAATCTACAACATTATTGGTGCTGCCCTTCTTATAATTGATATTCAGATGGAACTGTTTCAAGTATAACCAGACATACAGAGATGCAATAGTAATAATACATCATTTCATTACTGTAAAATACTGAAATATGCTTACAAACAGAAAAAGGAAATAAACTAGGTAGGGTGATGGTAGCTTATCTCTGAGAAGAGATGTGGTAGCTACATGCCTCTGAACTCTCTTATAATGAGGCTCAAAGGCCTATTTATTGTTTACAAACAATGGAAAACCCTAAACATCCAAAAACCTAACCCTAGGAGATGAAGCGCCAAACTATGGGCCCTGTTTTGTGTAAATTGGTACATCAACTTCCTTGGGTCGTAACGTTGGCATATGATCTCCATTTTACGTGCACAATACCTCGTTAGAAATATCTATCCAAGGACTACAACTTTTGGAAGAGGAGCATCAATTTGTTAAATCATTTTGCTCCCAGGTTTCCAAAAAAACATTGTTTAAAGCCTCAAAACGGCTTTGGAAGTTTAGGACCTGAAAAACTGCTAAAATAGTAAATTGTGCTACAATTAAGAAACTAAAAAATTGAAAGAAACAATGGTGGGGGTCCAAGTGGAATTAATGGGTGGCCACTAATATCCACCTAGATCATTCCTTCCCCCTTAGGAAGCAATGGTCCCCATTGCGTTGAGTTCCTCCATGAGATGAGGAAACTTCTGTTGAACTTGGTCCCTGGTGAGCCACTTTCCCTAGTGAAGGAGTTGGTCTACTTTAACAACTCGATATAGTTGGATCTTCTGCTAGAAAGTGTGCTTGATATGTGTTTCCATGATTTGATCAGTTGCAGCTTGTTCCATGCAATATGGGTTTAACTCTGTGGGTGTGAGCTATTTGGCAATGTCAGATGTGTCTAGTAATGGTGGAAAGTATGGCCAAAGGTGGTCCACATTGAACACTGGGTGAAGGCCAAGGAATGGGGGAATGTTGAGCTCAAAGGCATTGTCTCCCACAGCCTTGGTAATGGTGTAACAACCATATTGGAGTGGTCTGAGTTTTTGATAGGCTCCGGTAAGGCATTCCTTTTGAAAATGAAACCAGACTTTGTTGCCCACCTGAAACTTGTGTGGTACTTGATGTTGATCATGTCATTACTTATACTTGGCATTTGATTTCTCTAGAATGTCGTTGACCTACTGGTGAATATGTTGGATATGCTTAATGAAGCTGTTTGCCTTATCTGTTTTGGAATGGACATGAGCCGAATCTTCCTGAGTAGCTGCAAATGGCATGGCCACATCAATGGGACATAGTGGCTGGAATCCCAAGTCCACCTAAAAAAGGTTGTGGCCAATTGAGTTGTGGAGAGCTCAGTTATAGTTGTGTTGAACATAGGGGAGGCTCTCATCCCATGTGCATGGATGCTTTGAGTTGTACATGTGTATAATGTGTATGATCATCCTATTGGCAACCTCTGTCTGGCCATCAGTTTGGGGATGGAAGGTTGTGGACATAGTGAGTTTGGTGTCCAGCATCGACCAAAGACTGGACCAAAATGTACTTAGGAACCTGCTATCATGATCTGTGATGATAGACTATGGGATCCCAAAGTGTACCCACACTCGTTCAAAGAAGAGTTTAGCAGTGGCTTCTACTGGAATATTCTTCTTGTAGGCTGCCATAATGGCCATCTTCAAGAACTTGTCGATGACCAAAAAAAGAGTCATTTCCATGCTTAGTAGAAGGAAGGTCTGACATGTAATCCATGGAGATGGATTCCCAAGGTCAAATATGGGTAGGCAACAGGGTATAGATGCCTTGCTTCTTGATGGTTGGTTTGGCAAAGGGTGCAGGTAGTGCATGATCTAATGTACTTCCCCACATCCTATTTAAGATTCAGCCAATAGAAATACTTCTGCAGTATTTCCACCATTTTCTTGACCCTGAAATGCCTAGTAGCCCGACTGTAGCATGCTTCCCAAATCGTCTTGGCACGCTCGATTGAAGGAATACAAAGGTGACCGAAGTGGCATAGAAGGGCATCTTGGAGGTGAAAATATGGAACATAATGACCCTCCAAGAGTGTCTGCTATGTGTGGCTAAACTCCAGGTCACTTTTGTAGAGAAGTGGCCAATCAGAAGTCTCGTGCCCATAAGAGTTGAGCACAATGGTTAGCACCATGATCAGTGGCCGACTGAGGCAATTTGCAACATTATTGGTGCTGCCCTTATACTTGATATTCAGATGGAACTATTTCAAGTATAACCATACATACAGAGATGCAACAGTAATAATACTTCATTTCATTACTATAAAATACTGAAATATGCTTACAAACAGAAAAAGGAAATAAACTAGGTAGGGTGATGGTAGCTTATCTCTGAGAAGAGATGTGGCAGCTACATGCCTCTGAACTCTCTTATAATGAGGCTCAAAGGCCTATTTATTGTTTACAAACAATGGAAAACCCTAAACATCCAAAAACCTAACCCTAGGAGATGAAGAGCCAAACTATGGGCCCTGTTTTGTGTAAATTGGTACATCAACTTCCTTGGGTCGTAACTTTGGCATATGATCTCCATTTGACGTGCATAATACCTCGTTAGAAATATCTAACCAAGGAATACAACTTTTGGAAGAGGAGCATCAATTTGTTAAATCATGTTGCTCCCAATTTTCCAAAAAAACATCGTTTAGAGCCTCGAAACGGCTTTGGAAGTTCAGGACCTGAAAAAGTGCTAAAATAGTAAATTGTGCTACAATTAAGAAACTAAAAAACTGAAAGAAACAATGGTGGGGGTCCAAGTGGAATTAGTGGGTGGCCACCAATATTCACATGGATCATTCCTTCCCCCTTAGGAAGCAATGGTCCCCGTTGCATTGAGTTCCTCCATGAGATGAGGAAACTTATGTTGAACTTGGTCGCTGGTGAGCCACTTTCCCTAGTGAAGGAGTTGGCCTACTTTAACAGCTCGATATAGTTGGATCTTTTGCTAGCAAGTGTGCTTGATCTGTGTGTCCATGATCTGGTCAGTTGCAGCTTGTTCCATGCAATATGGGTTTAACTATGGGTGTGAGCTATTTGGCAATGTCGGATGTGTCTAGTAATGGTGGAAAGTATGGCCGAAGGTGGTCCACATTGAACACTGGGCACAGGCCAAGGAATGGGGGATGTTGAGCTCAAAGGCATTGTCTCCCATAGCCTTGGTAATGGTGTAACAACCATATCAGAGTGGTCTAAGTTTCTGATAGGCTCCAGTTAGGCATTCCTTTTGCAAATGAAACCATATTTTGTTGCCCACCTGAAACTTGTGTGGTACCTAATGTTGATCATGTCATTGCTTGTACTTGGAATTTGATTTCTCTAGAATGTCGTGGACCTACTGGTGAATATGTTGGATATGCTCAATGAAGTTGTTCGCCTTATCTGTTTTGGAATGGACATGAGCCAAATCTTCCTGAGTAGCTGCAAATGGCATGGCCACATCAATGGGACATAGTGGCTGGAATCCCAAGTCCACCTAAAAAAGGTTGTGGCTAGTCGAGTTGTGGAGAGCTCAGTTATAGTTATGCTGAACATAGGGGAGGCTCTCATCCCATGTGCGTGGATGCTTTGAGTTGTACATGTGCAGGATGTGTATGATCATCCTATTGACAACCTCTGTCTAGCCATCAATTTGGGGATGGAAGACTGTGGACATAGTGAGTGACCGAAGATTGTATCAAAATGTACTCAGGAACCTATTGTCGTGATCAGTGATGATAGACTATGGGATCCCAAAGTGTACCCACGCTCGCTCAAAGAAGAGTTTAGTAGTGGCTTCTACTGGAATATTCTTCTTGCAGGCTGCCATAATGGCCATATTCAAGAACTTGTCGATGACCAAAAAAAAGAGTCATTTCCATGCTTAGTAGAAGGAAGGCTTGACATGTAATCCATGGAGATGGATTCCTAAGGTTGAATAGGGGTAGGCAACAGGGTATAAAAACCTTGCTTCTTAATGGTCAGTTTGGCAAGGGTGTAGGTAGTGCATGATCTAATGTACTTCCCGACATCCTATTTAAGATTAAGCCAATAGAAATACTTCTGCAATATTTCCACCATTTTCTTGACCCTGAAATGCCTAGCAGCCCGACTGTAGCATGCTTCCCAAATCATCTTGGCACGCTCGCTTGAAGGAACACAAAGGTTACCCAGGTGGCATAGAAGGGCATCGTAGAGGTGAAAATATTGAACATGTTGACCCTTGAAGAGTGTCTGTTATGTGTGGCCAAATTCTGGGTTTCTTTTGTAAAGAAGTGGCCAATCCAAAGTCTCGTGCCCACTAGAGTTGAGCACGGTGGTTAACGCCATGATCTGTGGTCAACTGAGGCAATTTGCAACATTATTGGTGCTGCCCTTCTTATACTTGATATTCAAATGGAACTGTTGCAGATATAACCATACATATAGAGATGCAACAGAAATAATACTTCATTTCATTATTGTAAAATACTGAAATATGCTTATAAATAGAAAATGGAAATAAACTAGCTAAGCCGATGGTAGCTTATCTCTGAGAAGAGATGTGGCGGCTACATGCCTCTAAACTCTCTAAAAATGAGGCTTGAAGGCCTATTTATTGTTGAGAAACAATGGAAAATCCTAAACATTTAAAAACCTAACCCGAGGAGATGAAGCGCTAAACTATGGGCCTCGTTTTGGGTAAATTGGTACATCAACTTCCTGGGGTCGTAACTTTGGCATATGATCTCCATTTGATGCACATGATACATCGTTAGAAAGATCTATCTGAGGATTACAACTTTGGAAAGATAAATATTATTCCATGGACCCATGTTGCTCCCATTTTTCCGAAAAAAACTTTGTTTAGGGCCTCAAAACAACTCTGGAAGTTCAGGACCCAAAAAACTACTAAAAATAGTAAATTGTGCTACAATTAAGGAAACTGAAAAATTAAAAGAAACAATGGTGGGCATCCAAGTGGAATTGGTGGGTGGCCACTAATATCCACCTACATCATTACTGAAAGAAACAATGATGGGGGTCCAAGCGAAATTGGCAGGCGGCCACCAATATCCACCTGGATCACACTTTCCCCTCTATGAAGGTGATAAGGACCAGAAGAAACATTGGATTTTTTTCAAAAAAAATTGGACCATCAATGATATTAGCGACAAAGATAAATAAATAGAATAACTTGAACAACTCTCCAAAGGGCAACACTCACATAGTTCACGAACATCACAAAAAATCAACCAAAAGGTAAAAATGATATCCATCTTTTATTCCTTCTTTAAAGTGCAAGATGTCTAGTATGTTTCAACATAAAAATTAAAAGAAATAAAACAACGTCCAAATGAAACATTAGGGAGTAACATAAAATGTTTAAGGATTTTCTATGTCAAATCCCATACATTATTGATGAAGCCCTACTGGTTCAGTGGTGCGTAGCTAGGTTATTATAGAAAATTTGAGGACCTTTGGGAATGCATGAAGTTTAAACATGCAAAGAAGTCTTCAAATGGCTTAGCTCATTTTCGGTCCTAAAATTGAACAATTACAATAGCCTTTGCTGACATTATCCCTGTAGAAAAATAATCTCTAGTGCACTAATTATGGAAGTGAAGGGATACCAAAGACAATTGTAAGTTTTTTGACTATTTTGATCAATATGTTCGGCGAGGCCAAACATAAAAATATTTTGATATCAAGTCACATTGAGTCACAACGCTATAGATTTCCAATACAATCTAGAAAATGTAAAACCTAAATGGTGTGGCATTTGTAAGGATAACAATCATTCTATGCAAGAGTATCAATTAAATGCTAAAAATAAGTCCAATTATCATGTTGTTTGTCATACTCATGTTAGAGCAGTTTAATGACCCATCCATTCTAGGAGGAGGAATACATGGTAGAGGTAGATATGATTGATGTTGAAGAGGATATAATGGATAAGGCTGCAACTGAGGTCTAGATCGAGGTCAAGGAAGATTATATTTCTTTACATGTTGGAAAGAAGGCCACAGTGCCTAGATGCCCTTTACGGAACAAGAATAATCTAATATTTTGTAACATCTTTGGCTTAGGTGATAATTATTTAGAGGATTCCCTTGAAATTATGAAAAAAGTGTTGATTAAAAAGGCAAATCTTCTCCAAATTATCTTGAACCAAGATGTTTTTAACTTGAAAAACCTTCACATTGTCACTTTAATAAATAAAAAAATCCTTCAACCTTCAAAGAATATTTCCAAATATCCAAAAAGGAAACATCACAATGATACCATGGAGATGGTAGTCGAGTTCTTTAAGAATTAACTTGGCCAATAGAGACTCACGAAAGATGCCATACTAGAATAATTTTTGGAACTACTGAAGGAAGAACAATTTAAACTTTTGAAAATATTAAAAGATCATAATAAGGAGTGAAATCATTTAAAAAACTTAGGCCAACTCTCTCAAGGAAAGCACCTAGATGACTATGATTGATTTGGAGATAAAAGAAGATTGTAATAAGGAGTGAAATCAGTGTAAAAACTTGTGCCAACTCTCTTAAGGAAAACACCTGGATGACTATGATCCCCAATTTGATTTGGGGATAAACGGGATACATGGTAAGAATTGTTGTATTCAATTTTGGCCCATAATTAAATATCCTTCCAAGGGAAACATGGATAAATTTAGGAAGATGGCTATCCAAAGAATGACCAACTACCTCAAACTTGCAGATCAAAGATTCATTATTCTAAATGGAACAATAATAAGAGTTTAAAAATCAAACATGGGGATTCCAACCTTTTTTGATTTTGATGTGATCGACTTAGTCGATGGAATACTCTCATACCCATGTTTGGTTGAAAGACTGTGGGGCCAAAGGATGAAGGCTTTGATTTCCCTCGAAAAAAGATAAAATAAAATTAAAATGGAATAAGTATAAAAATGCCTCTTAACCCCTGTGAAGGGAAACCCCCCTAGGTCAAACACTGGGAATATGACACATAAATGAGGAGGTTGTACCAAATATTATACAAGGACAAAGATAATGTGAAGCCCAATGATTTTGGAGAATACTCTCATACCCATGTTTGGTCGAAAGACTGTGTGGCCAAAGGATGAAGGCTTTGATTTCCCTCGAAAAAGATAAAATAAAATTAAAATGGAATAAGAAAAGTATAAAAATACCTCTTAACCCCCATGAAGGGAAACCCTAGATCAAACACTGGGAATATGACACATAAATGAGGAGGTTGTACCAAATATTATACGAGGACAAAGATAATGTGAAGCCTAATGATTTTGGAGAAATATTATCAGGTTCCCCTCTCTCCATCGATCAAAATTTAGACGCCAAGATGTATGAATGGCATATAAAAAATCAAAAATCCAAGGCAAAAGGATGTTAGTCAATCAAAGCTATGCTGACCAATAGTATCTAACTTGGCTTTGTTAAAAAAATAGTACCTACCATTCAAGAAAGGAAATGTGAGGAAAATCGGCCAACACTACTACCTTTCAACTTTAGACACCAAGATGTATGAATGGAAAATAAAAAATCACAAATCCAAGGAAATATTGCTAGTTAATCAAAGCTATGCCGACCAATAGTATATAACTTGGCTTTGTTATAAAAATAGTACCTACCATTCAAGAAAGGAAATGTGAGGAAAATCAGCCAACACTACTACCTTTCAACTTTCAACTTAAGCAAGGACTATAGTGTCCCACTTAGATTTAGAGAACAAGCTTCTCCCATGAATCTTGTTGAACAAGTAATTGAAGCTATTAGAGAACAACAGAGAATGCAAAGCTTAGTCTAGACTTTCACTAGGTAAGCATCTCAATGTTGGGACACCCATGCCTCTTGACTTCATACCTGGACAACTACAACTTACTTTATAGAAAGGTTTGGAGGACACAAATTGTTGGCATAAGTGTGGCGTAAGGAAACATCCCATTATTTAAACTTGGACAAGACCTTGTCCTACATATATAAATTTGTGAGTCAAAATGCCAAAGAATTGGGTATTGGGATAAAAAAGAGTGACCACATATGTTACCCAACACTCTTGACAATTTTCCTAACAAGTGGTATAAACTAGAAGACGCATGAGGTTAGTCACTACGATGGAGCGAGTTGATTTTATATATATCATATATATATAATATATATATATATAAGATATATATATAATATATATATATAATATATATATAAAATTATAATTAAAAAGTTTTGAATTTAAGTAAAACAACAAGCACTAGTCAAGGAATCTCACCAACTTAAAGAATTTTTGAAAAATCTTCTACTTCCCATAAAGAAAAGAAGGAATTATAGTCGACTCCTTGATGACTCATGTATGTAATCATATATCGTGATTTCCAAATCAAAATTTTGCTAGTCACCTGAAAATGGAAAGTATTTTCACTTGGAAAAAGGAGCATCCCAAAAATATTAAAAGAGTTAAAATGGCATTTAAAGTTAAAAGGGAGGAAAGTGAGAAACTTTATAAGTTACAATTCCTACATGTTTATTAGGATTTAAAAGTTATATATTGGAGACTAAATAACCTGAAAATGGAAAGTACTTTCACTTGGAGAAAAGAGCATCCAAAAAATATTAAAAGAGTTAAAATGTCATTTAAAGTTAAAAAGGAGGAAAGTGAGAAACTTTATAAGTTACAATTTCTACATGTTTATTAGGATTTAAAAGTTAGATATTGGAGACTCAATGAGTCGAAGGCCCTCGCCTAGACATGAAAATAAATATCAAAATCATCAATATTTTGAATGAAAACCAACAAAGACTATGTGAAAATTTCTAACACGAAATTCTACTGCAGTAACATATTTATTTCTCCTACTTATTTTCCACAATAAGTTATTTACAAAACCCTTTAGTAAACATCAAAGTAATTTCTACTACAGTTGTCACATAATAGCATAGAGAAAAGAACAACACAAGAATCAATCACATCAACACACTTATATTTGGACAATAGTCCCCAGAAAAACCCAAGATGAAGGTTTATTTAGTATTCTTCAACAACAATCTCTTTACAAGGAATGATTTTCAGAATCATTACGGGACTTTTGAGGTCTAAAATGGGCCTCCTAAGGAAATTATAAAATAATAGTGGAAATAATAAAATAACATTAGATTACATCATGAAATTTTAGAGGTAAAAAAGAAAAAACTATTTTTTCAACTCATATTTTCAACTTATCTCCCTTCGGGTTTACTCAAATTTCGAGTGGAAACACTCATTGGATGAAAAATTTGATTCCTCATCCAAGGAGTACCCATGTTGCATGCTTTCGATGGACCCCACTACATGAAAAATGAGAAATACATGAAAAACATGATTGCAATCACGCTTTTTCACATATTTCTCATTTTTCGTGTAGCAGGGTCCATCAAAAGTATGCAACATGAGTACTCCTTACGTGAGGAATTAAATTTTGTATCCAAAAAGTACTCCCAAATTTCCGTAAACCCTTAGGGAGATAAGTTGAAAATATGAGTTGAAAAAATAGTTTTATTATTTTATTATTTTTTAATCTTTTTATTTTTTTACTCCAAAATTGGTGAATCATCCCCCATGGTTAACATCATCATCTTGAATCTTATTGGTTCTTATAAAGTTTATTTTGATTGTACATATTTCCTAAGATGCCCATTTTAGACCTCAAAATTCCCCTAATGATAGAGAAACCTCTGATAAAACACTTCAGATAAGTTTCCTCCACCCTTTGGAGAAATTCTAACACCTAAGAGACCCTCCAGCCTTCACTACATCACCTCTACGACATCTCTGTGTGAGGATTGTGCCCGTTGTATTGCCTCTCTAAGTTGTCCCTCTAATGCACTGCGTCCCCTCCTCCTCAATCTCTGACTGATGCTTATACCCTCCTCTTCCTTCACCCTACAACTCTCCCTATGAAATCGAACTCTTACTCCTTGAGAATCGATTTCCCTTAGGTTACTAAGTATTTGCCCGGTGTGTATCCAAATGAATCTCAAGTCTTCCTTTATACCTTTCATGTTGAGATATCAATGACTATGATCTAATCTTTGATCAATGGCTAATATTAAATAAGAATTGATCCTCGTCGCTTAAAAGATTCTCACCCATATTTTCATTAGTGCCCATTAATATTTTAATTTTCCTAAGTTTAGACTTAGGAATCCCATTAAAAATATTAATTATTTTAATAAAATACAATCCGAGTGGAATTTTACCAAAGGATTTCTGGGTCTTGGAGATCTCATGTGTTCTAGCCCCTACAAAAAATTTCAGAGCTAGACCACATCTGATTCTATCAAAAAATAAACACTCCCTCTTAGCGAGGAATGTGCTCTAGCAATACTTCCCAGCATAAGTATCACATTGATCCATGACATAAGCCCTTTGCATTGTTGATGCTTGGCCTGATGCCCCTCATCCACTATGCTACTACAACCTGTATTGATGCCCATGACACTGCCACTGTCGCTGCTACATATGTACTATAGCTCCCTCTCAATATGTTGCATCATGCTGCCCATAGCACTGCCACTACTAACTGCTGCACTGCAACTCCTTGCACAATATGTTTTTTCTACTGAAATGAATTCTTAATCATCCCCATCTTCTCCCTAAAATAAACAAATTTTGTTCTTCCTAGAGCCTTGGTGAGAAGCACTTGTTCTCCTATCAGAGTGTATTGTAATTGCATTGCCCCTTGCTGGACACAGTCTCTAATAAAGTGACACCTAATGTTAATGTGATTCAATCGATCATGAAAAAATGGATTCTCAAAGAGCTTGATACAACTCTAATTATCACAAAAAATATTGGTCACTTCCATCCTTCCCCTGAATAGATTCACAAGTAACTTCCTAAGCCATATGGCTTCACATGATGTTGTGCTAGATGCAATATATTCAGCTTCAATTGAGATCAGAGCTACATGTTTCTATTTCCTACTACACCAAGAGGTCATTCCTGATCTAATGTTGAAATAGTACCCAATAGTACTTTTCCGATCTACTGAACTTCCAGGACAATCTGCGTTAGTGAACCCACTCAGCTTAATATCATTACGTTGGGTGTACATTAATCAATGCTTGATTGTTCCTCATATATATCTGAGAACATGCTTGGCTTTTGCCCAATGTGCATTCTTCAATTCCACCATGAATTGACTGAGAGTGTTGACAATGTAACAAATTTCTAGTTTGGTATTGACCAGATACATCAGGGACCCTATGAGTTGCCTATACAAGGTGGGATCTACTTCTTTATCTTCAGACGCATCAATATTCTTCCAGTTGGTAATCATTGGAGTAGCCATGGGTCTATAGTCTTGCATTCTGAACCTTTCTAAAATTTATGCTGCATTCTAAACCATTTTAAAATTTATGTAGTGTATCTCCCTTGTCCAAGGAAAATTCCACCCTTCTGGTGTGACACTTCCAACCCTAGAAAATAATGCATCCATCCCAAATACTTCATGTAAAATTATGTAGCTAGGTTTTCCTTGCAATCTTTGATGAGTTTGGATGAACCTGTCAAAAAAAGTTCATCCATATATAACAAAATAATTAGAGGCTCATTCTCTATATTCAGATAGTAGAGGTTGGGATCTGTGTCACTCTTGATGAATCCCATCTTCTGCAAGTAACCATCAATTCGACCATACCATACTCTAAGTGCTTGTTTAAGCCCATACAAGGTTTTCATCAACCTATATACCTGAGTTTTCTTCTCATGTGTCTCAAAACCCTCTTGTTGTTCAATGCATAATTCGTCTATCACCCTGTTCAAGAACACAGTCTTGATGTCCATCTGGTGATTCTCCCACCCCATATGTGCTGCAAGGGATATCATGGATCTAATAGAATTATACATGGCTATTGGTGCAAAGGTTTCTTCAAAGTCTATCCATTCCTTCTGAGAATACACCTGTAGCCACAAACCTGGCTTTGTATTTTTCCTCACTACCATCTACAACATATTTGACCTTGTAGATCCATATCGAACCTACAATTGATCTATCCTAAGGCCTAGGTACCACTTCCCATGCATCATTGACCATTATTGAACTATATTCCTCCACCATATCATCTACCCATACTTGATGTTGAACGACCTCCTGAATACTACAGGGTTCTCCAACCTGAGCCACCAAGGCTTGGTATCCATCTAGTTGACTATGCTTCCTTTTCTTGTTCCTAGGATCTATTGAAATCCTTTGCATCCCATAGCATCTTTCAAAGTTCTCAACTCGTTCTTCCATTGGTAGTGGGTAGATATATTTTCTCCTCCTCTTGAGATTCACCCATTGTGATGCCTCTGGATTGTTGTCCTTTGGAGAAATACCGGTGCTGGTTTCTATTGGTCAAAGTGGTTGGACCAATGAATCGTCCTTTGACTGCTCTTCAAAAGGCATTTCTTGGGATTTCCTAAAAGATTTGTCCTCCATGAAATTTACATCCCGTTGTACTACGATCTTTCTATTTCCTGGAAGGTAGATTCTATATGCCTTAGAATTCTCGCTATATCCCACAAGATATCCTTTTTCTATAGTTTGATCCAACTTCTTCCTCTTTTCTTTGGGTATATGGTAGTATGCCAAACTCCCAAATATTCTGAAATGAATCACTTCAGGCTTCTTGCTAGTGAGGAGACTATCCAGACTAAGCTTACCTGATTCCCTATGAGGAGTCTTGTTCTGAACATATACTATTGTGTTGCATGCTTCTGCCCATAGAAATTCAGGCATAGCCCAATCATACAACATTGCCTTCACTGCTTCAACAATAGTTATGTTCTTCCTCTCTGCTACTTCATTTTTCTCTAGATTATATGGAGTTGCCCATTCTCTTCTGATGCCTTCCCTTTCACAAAATTCAGTAAAATCGTTATCAATATATTCTCCACCATTGTCTGAGCACAATGCTTTTATCCTCTTATGCTTTTATCCTCTTCCCTGTCAGATTCTCAACTCGAGATTTAAACTCTTTGAATCGATCAAAAACCTCATCCTTGGCTTTTAGAAAGTAGATCCAAGTCTTCTTGGAATGGTCATCAATGAAGGTGATGAAGTATTTGGCACCACTAAGAGATTTTGTGGACATGGTTCCATAGATATATGAGTGTATCAATCCCAAAACACTCTTTTCCCTATTGTTACTTCTGGAATAAGCCACTTTGGCGTATTTTCCATTACACAAGATCTGCATACATCGTCTCATTTGGTACTTAACTCTGGAACTCCTGTGATGGTTCTTCTGAGAATTATTAAATGCCCCATCCTTCGGTGCCATAGTTCATTCAAATATTTTTCACCACTGCTGCCTACCAATGCCATTGGAGATTCTAGCTATAACTTATACAATATGTTGCTTCTAACTCCAATTTGGGCCTTCTTCTTCTAACTTGAATGTTTGATATATATTTTCTTCTCAATGAAGTAAACATCATAGCCCTTATTCTGTAACTGATATACAAAGAGTAAGTTTATTCCCAATCCAAGCACATGCAGCACATTGGTAGCTCAAAGCCAATCCCCTACTTTTGTTTGAAAAACTACAGTACCTCTTCCTATGGGGGTACATTTTGACTGATTTCCCATGGTGATTTGGAAGTTCATCTGTTCTTCTTGATAGCTCGAGAAACATTCTCGTATTCCCATCATGTGCGTAGAAGTTCCACAATCAATATACCAAATCTCAGATGAAGTAGAACTTGCCAAGCAAGCGACTTCTTCTTCCAGTCTAGAAACTAACACAGAATTGTCGTGATCCATTATATTCTTCATGATTTTCTCTTTCCCAAGAGAACTGTGTGAGTCCTTTTGAGTTGCTAATATAGAATCATGATCAAGACTCATTGCAAACTCTATAATATTGTTGCTCGACCTTGCTCCAATACCATGTGAAAATTTCTAATATGAAATTCTACTATAGTAACTGATTTATTTCTCCTACTTATTTTCCACAATACGTTATTTACAAAACCCTTTAGTAAACATCAAAGTAAATTCTACTACAGTTGTTAGATAATAGCATAGAGAAAAGAATAGTGAAATATAAGCACAAGAATCAATCACATCAACATAGTTATTTTTGGACAATAGTCCCCGGAAATACCCAATGCAGGAAAACTGGTGTAGCAGATGAGGGTTTATTTATTATTCTTCAGCAACAATCTCTTTACAAGGAATGATTTGTAGAACATAGAGAAACCTCTAAAAAAACACTTGAGATAATTTTCCTCCACCCTTTGAAGAAATTCTGACACCCAAGAGACTCTCAAGCCTTCATTATGTCACCTTTGCATCATCTTTGCGTGAGGACTGCATGAAGACTACGTCCCTCGCTGCACTGCCTCTCTGAGTTGTCCCTCTAATGCACTACGTTCCCTCCTCCTCACTCTTTGACTGATGCTTATACCCCCTTCTTCTTTCACCCTACAACTCCCTCTAAGAGACGACTCTTACTCGTTGAAAATCAATTTTCCTCGGGTTACTGAGTATTTGCCCAGTGTGTCTCCAAATGACACTCAAGTTTTCCTTTATAATTTTCCTATTCAAATATAGATGACAATGATCTAATATCTAATCAATGTCTAAGATTAAGTTAGGCTTGATCCTCGTCTCTTAGAAGCTTCTCACCCATATTTTCATTAATACCCATTAATATTTTAATTTTCTAGAGTTTAGACTTGACAACCCCATTAAATATATTAATTATTTTAATAAAATACAATCCATGTGGAATTTCACCAAATGATTTCTGGGTCTTGGATATCTCATCTGTTCTAGCCCCTCCACAAAATTTTGAGAGCTAGAGAACATTTGATGCTACCCAAAAATCAACAAACTATTTGTTGGAAAGGTAAACAACATAATTTATTGACTTGATCAAAGAGTATCAAGATGTATTTTCTCATGAATACAAGGATCTCAAAGGAATTTTCAAAAAAAATGGGGGAAATGAAAATTGACCTCATTAAGGAGAAAATCCAATAAATAAAAGACCATACAAGCTCGCACATAAATACAAACCAATTTTGCAAAAAGATATAAAAGGTATCCTAGTTGCTAGCATCATTTTTTACTTCATTCAAGGGGAAAATCCAATAAAGAAAAAGCCATATACGCTCGCTCATAAATACAAACCGATTATGCAAAAAGAGATAAAAGGAATTCTAGTTGATAACATCATTTATCCCATTGAAAAATTGTAATGGTAAATCCCCGCGGTCATGCAACCGAAAAATCATGACCCAACTAGACTGTGAATATACATTGATTTTTGTGGATTAAATGAGTTAACAATAACTTATCCATTCCCAACACCATATACGCTCGTTCATAAATACAAACCGATTATGCAGAAAGAGATAAAAGGAATTCTAGTTGATAGCATCATTTATCCCATTGAAAAATTGTAATGGTAAATCCCCACGGTCATGCAACCGAAAAATCATGACCCAACTAGACTGCGAATATACATTGATTTTTGTGGATTAAATGAGTTAACAATAACTTATCCATTCCCAACATCATTTGCAGATGATGAATGTTACTCTTCTACAAATGGTTTCTCATGGTACAACTAGGTACCCATTTGGCTCTTTTGCATGCATAGTAATGTCTTTCGGTTTTAATAATGCACCAATAATTTTCTCTAAGATATTAGTCAAGGCATTCCAAGAGTAAATTTATTATATAATGGTAGTTTATTTTGATGATTGGACCATCTACACATTATTAAAATATCATACTCAATGGCTAAGACTAATTTTAAAAAGATGCAGACAAATCCAATTGTCTTTAAATATTAAAAAATGCATATTTGCTACTTCTATAAGTATATTTCTAGAGCATGTATTATCCAAGGATGGGATAAAAGTGGATATGCAAAAAATCAAAGTGATCCTTGATCTGAAACCCCCTATTAATCAAAACAATATCATGATATTTTTGGGGCATACAGGGTAGTTGCTAGCATAATTTTTTACCTCATTCAAAGAGAAAATCCAATAAAGAAAAGACCATACAAGCTTGCTCATAAATACAAAGCGATTATGCAAAAATAGATAAAAGGAATTCTAGTTGCTAACATCATTTATCCCATTGAAAAATTGTAATGGTAAATCCCCACGATCATGAAACCGAAAAATCATGACCCAATTAGGCTGATAATATACATTGATTTTCGTGGATTAAATAAGTTAATAATAACTTATCCATTCCCAACATCATTTGCAGATGATATCATAAATGAAGTGGCGGGTCATGAATGTTACTCTTCTACAAATGGTTTATCAGGGTACAAGTAGGTACCCATAGTAAAAGGCCAAGAAAAGACCACTTTTGTTAATTTGGCTCTTTTGCATGCATAGTAATGCCTTTTGGTTTTAATAATGCACCAATAATTTTCTCTAAGATGTTAGTCAAGGAATTACAAGAGTACATTTATAAGATGATGGTAGTTTATTTTGATGACTGGACCATCTACACATTATTAAAATATCATACTCAATGGCTAAGATTAATTTTAAAAATATGCAGACAAATCCAATTGTCTTTAAATATTAAAAAATGCATATTTTCTATTCCTAAAAGTATATTTCTAGGGCATGTAGTATCCAAGGGTGGGATAAAAGTGGATATGGAAAAAATCAAAGTGATCATTGATTTGAAACCCCCCATTAATCAAAATAATATCATGATATTTTTGGGGCATACAGGGTATTACAGAAAATATTTGGCATTCCTTTGATATTTCTTTCCCAATTGATGAATTGTTAAAAGATGAAATAATGTGATGAGTCATTTCAATTACTTAAAAAGAAACTGGTTGAAGTTCTGATCTTAAAATTCCCTGATTGGACCAAGAAGTTCCATGTACACATCAACATGTTTAACATCATAGTCAGCGTTGTTCTAGCACAACTAGACGGTGATTCCACAGACCAACTCAATGCTTACAACAATGGAAAAATAAACAAATCTGATCAAAATTATTCAACAACAAATAAATATACTTGATATGATTTTTCCTCTCTTTAATTCTTGTAACTACCTCCTCACAAATACTTCCATTTTGTTCACAGACCATCAAGACTTGAGGTACCTTGTCAAAAAACTAGTCCATCAGGGTCGAATCTCTAAGTGGTTAGTTCTATTCCAAGAATTTGAATTTGAAGTAATAATATGACCTAGTAAAAAGAACATTGGGCCCCACCATCTGTCTTCACTAGAGATAGGGGAGGACACAACAAATCTTGACAATGATTTACTTAATGCCCATTTATTCAAAGTAGAAACAATACCTACAGAACTTGTAGAAATTGCTCAATTATTACACATGGGAAATCACCTAACTAATTGTCTAAATAAAGAAATAATACCATGGCAATTAAAGAAGCACCATTCTCATTGATAAATGGACAATTATATAAGTTAGGAACCGAAAATATAATCAAAAGGTGTGTACTAAAACATGAAAGGGAATCTATCATTGACGAAGCTTATTGGGGATTATCAAGAAGACACAACTACAAGAAAAAACCTTTAAGTTATATTATGGTAGAAAAATCTATTTTGAGGCTATCAAATACAAGTCTAGAAACATTTCTCAATTATTACACATGGGAAATCACCTAACTAATTGTCTAAAAAAAGGAAGACCATATCAATTAAAGAAGCACCATTCTCATTGATAATATATAAGCTAGGAAGTGAAAATCTACTCAGAAGGTGTGTACTAGAACATGAAATGGAATCTATCATTGATGAAGCTTATAGAGGCAGTGTTGGTGGGCATTATCAAGAAGACACAACTACAAGAAAAAATCTTTGAGCTATATGATGGTAGAAAGCTCTATTTTGAGGCTTTCAAATACAAGTCTAGAAATGTGACATGTGTCAAAGAAAATATCACATGTTTTTGAGGAATCATATGCCACGTCACTTGATAAACCCAACTCTACCTATTAAGATCTGGCAATCGACTTTGTCAACCGATTTCCCAAAAGACCTAGATGAATGGGTGAAAAATACATTATAACAACAATGGAGTACTTAACAAAATGGGTGGAAGCATAGCCAATCAAATCCTATAAAAAACTAGCAACTAAATTCATTTATATATGAAAACATAGTAATGAGATTCTATTTCCTCCTAACCCTAATTTGCGACATGGGTGCATACTTTAATGCTACAATCCAAACAATGTTGCAAAACGTTATGATTGAGAACAGAAAAACTACATCTTACCACCCATAAATAGGATGATAAAATCATTCAACAAAATGTTTCACAAAGGAATCACTAAAATATGCAACTTAAACATGACTAACTAGGACAACAAAATCCAAGAAATTTTATGGGCATATCAAACGATGTGTAACAAGTCGACTAGATAAATACCATTTAAAATGGTCTATGGATAAAAATCAATTGTACCACTACATTACACAACAAATGTTGTGAATGTATTGATTGTGTTAAAATATGATGTTAGAAAAGTTGAGAAAGGACTCCAATTACACCATCTAGAGGACATTCTCCATGGGTTACACCAACACGTAAGAAAAAATAAAGACAAAGCATGTCATGATAGGAAATTGCAAACAAACAATTTAAAAGTAGGATACCTATCATTATTATTGTTGGAAATAATACTGAGAGGGGAGGGGGTGGCGGGGGTGAATCAGTATTATCATATCAATAATTTAATTTTCCAAACAGATTTGTATACACTACTTCAATTAAGTGAACTGGCATGTATACACGACTGTACTTAAAGCAACTAGCTTATATGCAGAGAACTTTTGATTTACCCAATTTATCATGCATTGAACTTTAACTAGTATATTAGAGATTTATTAGACAATGCAGTAAAATCAAAATAAAGAATCACACATAAGCAACACACATGAACACCAAGATATTAGGTGGAAACCCAATGTAGGTGAAAATCACCTGCTGTTGTCATCTCTGTCTTCTTTTAATAATAAGAAAATCTGTTTACAATTTTGTACTGGTGCAGACTTATACTAGTACACAGGCTTCTACCTGTAGAAGGTTACAACCTTCTCTTGTTCTCCAGCTTCTACTGGAAAGGAGATGCAATCCACTAACTCATGTACTATCCGATATGTTTACTAGTACATAGGCTGCGACCTACAGAAGTCTACGACCTTCTTTCTTCCTCCAAGGACCACGTTTCATAAATTTTCAAACTGGATCCATAAACAACATCATAACTGTAATTCAATCATCAAATACATCTGCATCAACCAATCACTTTCTAAACCAACCATAACCAAATCAATCAATCACTTTGACAACCCATCAATCTAATCATTCAGAATACTGTCACCAGAATACAGTAACCAGAACCCAAATGCAACAACAAACAAAAACAACTGAAACATACTATATAAGGTATACGCTACTTCCATGTATCAAACCTGCGTGTAACGCACTTTTCTCAAATCCAACCAGCGTATACATCCGTAAATATTAATTTAGAATTCTGCAACTATTCCATACTTCAGTTATACCCAGATCATAATTTTTACAAAACAACACATCCGCTAGTATTCAAATCTAGAATAAACATGATCAAACCATATAAAGATAATTCATTTAAAGCCTTAAGATCTCGATCCATCATTAGATCTTATCCTCCATCAACCGCTAAGGTTCATCCCTAGTTTAGATCAAGCACATCACCATAAGCCAATAACCTGCATACTAGATCTCACACTTCATCAGATATTTGATACTTACACTCCTGGTCTAATGATCTTCTCCTCCTTTTATAGTTTGAGGCCTTTCTCAATACCATGGACCAAAACCACTGAAGATCAATACCTTAGACCAAACACTTAGGGTCAATACCTCGGACCATATGCCTTGGACCAATACCATGGATCAAAATACTATGGACCAAATACCTTGGACCAAAAACTTAGTTTTCCAAGATATACACGCTTTGCCTTCTGTGAAAGTGTGTGTGTATGTATACGCTGCTTGTGTTTAATGAACTTGCATGTATACACACCTTGGTCAAGGTGAACCTGCGTATACCTCTCTTTCTTCATTCTTTGTAGTCTGATTTGTAATTCTTTGTTGTTAACTTGTTGTACTGTGATATTTCATCTAAGTGAGTTGCCATCAAGGACAACACCTGTATCATAATGCCAACAATCTCCCCCGTTGG
This sequence comes from Pinus taeda, assembly GCA_000404065.3. Lineage (NCBI taxonomy): Eukaryota > Viridiplantae > Streptophyta > Pinopsida > Pinales > Pinaceae > Pinus > Pinus taeda. Next base: position 219,745 of record APFE031031896.1, on the reverse strand, counting down.
ACTTGATGGCAACAACAACACCAAGTCACTCTCCCCTTTTGAATTCAAGGGAAAGGGGTCATGCTCCCCCTAAGTACATGATGAATTCTCTGATATGCTGAAATGTACTGATTAAGCTCCCATGATTGATTCCATGCTCCCCCTGAGCACTAGCAAGGTTTTCAAGAAGATTTTCTAAGAGAATAACATGACTCTATAAATCAAGTATGTGAGGATGACCTTTCTATCACCAATGACTCATACATCCATCTCCCAACCAATTGGATATATAACAAATTAATCCACCCAACCAAGTGGGGATATACCATTTGTTTATACATGACAAAAACAAGAAATGTCACATCATCCTTCCCATGCATAGTGGGGTTACAAATTAGGTCTTTTCATGACCTTTACATTAAATGATATACATGACATTTTTGATCTAAACAAGACCATGATAGTCATCAGCAACTATCATACATCATATATGATCTGCACCATTAGCAACATCAGGATAAATGGCCTGCATATTTCCATCATCAAAAGAGTCACCTAAATAAAAACAATTATGTGGATCTGTACCAAGATCTTCAAAGATAATGCCAAAAATGCATTATTAGAAGCATATGCTCCCCCTAAACATGTGCCAGATGTTCAATGTCAGATTTGATTATTTCTTATATCAAAAAGAAATATCAAGGCATCATCATCAATCAAATGTACAACAAGTTATCAACAAATTATGGGGACAACATATGTTCACATAGAAAATGATAGTTGATGGGTATGTGCTTGGTCTTGGAGTGCATGAATGGATTCTTTGAAATACTGATGGCACTTGTATTATCACATAGAATGAAGATGGGTGGAGTACATGTGATTTGAATGTCTTGCAAGGTTTGCATCATCCAAAGTAGTTGTGTGCAGTAAGATGCAGTAGCCACATATTTTGCTTTAGTTGTAGATAATGCAATTGAACTTGGTTTCTTGTTGAACCAAGACACTAACTTAGAACCCATATAGAATGCACCACCACTAGTGCTTTTATATCATCAACACTTCCTGCCCAATCTGCATCTATATATGCATGAAGAGTAAGATCTGTATCTCTAGGATACCATAAACCAAATTTCTGTGTTCCTTGAAGATATTTGAAAATCCTTTTGACTGCCTGAAGGTGTGATTCCTTTGGATTTGCTTGGAATCTTCCAACTATTCCTACTGCATGCATGATGTCAACTCAAGTACCTGTTAGATAAAGAAGACTGCCAATCATGGATCTATAACTTGGTTGATGTACTGCTGTTGATTCATCATTTGAGCTGAGACCCCATCTTGTTACCATTGGGGTACATACTGGTTTAGAATCTTCCATGCCATACTTTTTCAAGATCTATTTGAGATATTTAGTTTGTGGAATAAAAATACCATCTTTATTTTGTTGAACTTGTAGACCAAGAAAATAGGTAAGCTCACCAAGCAAGGACATTTCAAATTCTTGCTACATTACTGAAGCAAAATTCTAACTCATGGATTCTCCATTGTTACCAAAAATGATATCATCAAAATAAACAACAATTATTAGCAATTTATTAGTGTCAATCTTTGTATATATATTGTTATCTGCTGACCACTTTGAAAAACCTTGTTGGTGGAGATATTTGTCAAGACGGTAATACAAGAGCCTTGGAGCCTGTTTCAGACCATAGAGAGCCTTTCCGAGTCTGCATACAAGTTTTGCATCACTTCTAAGAATGAATCTTTCTGATTCTTCAATAGAGAATTCTTCTTCTAAGTCTCCATTAAGGAAGGAAGATTTTACATCCATTTGGTATACTTTGCATTTCTGAAAACTAGAAAGAGAAAGAAACATCCTTATGGCTTCAAGTCTAGCAACAGGTGCAAAAGTTTCTTCAAAGTATATACCTTCTTTTTGAGCATATCTTTTACAAACAAGTCTAGCCTTGTTTCTAATAACTTCTCCATTTTTTTTCAGCTTGTTTTTGAATATCCATTTGGTTCCTATGACATTCTTATCATGAGGACTAGGAACTAATTCCAAAGTATTATTCTTTTCAATTTTCTCAAGTTCTTCATTCATGGCCTTGACCCAACATTCATCTTTTCATTCTTCATTTACATTTTGAGGTTTGGTGGAGGATAGTAATGCTAGATAGCTTAAGGTTTCTGTAATAGTTCTTCTTGTCTATACACTTGCCTCTTTTTCCCCTAAAATTTGAGTTTCTGGATGATTTTTCTAAACATACCTCGATGAAGTATTTTCTTCTACTGTTATCTCTTCTTCTAGTGCTTCATTGGTTTCTTCTTTAGAATCATTGTGATTTGATGTGGGAAAATAATCCCCATCTTCTTCATTGTCATAATCTTTGGTTTTTATCTGTTTTGGATTTTTGCATGCCTCATCAATTACAAGATCAATACTTTCAACAGTTTTCCCAAGTCTTTTATTATAATATTTATATGTTTTACTTCGGGAAGAGTAACCAAGAAGAATACCTTCATCTGCTCTAGGCTCAAACTTACCAAGTTTTTCATCATTCCTTTTGATATAGCATTTTCTTCCAAAAAATTTAGAGTATTTAACTGTATGAGTCTTACCATACCAAAGTTCATGTGGAGTTTGAGTGTTGTTTACCCGAACATTTTCTTGGTTGAGAATAGTCACGGTGGCGAATGTAGCTTCACCTCAGAAGGTTGCAAGAGTTCCTGATTCATCTAGCATAGCTCAAGCCATTTGTTGAACAGTTCTGTTCATTCTTTCTATCACTCCATTTTGTTGAGGAGTCCTTGCAGTGGAGAACTGCCTTTTTATTCCATGTTGTTCATAAAATTCAAAGAATTCATCCAAGTAAATTCCCCTCCTCAATCAGATCTAAGGCATTTGATTTTGCGACTTGATTCATTTTCAACCAAAGCTTTGAAGGCTTTGAACTTTTCAAATTCTTCATCTTTATGCTTTAGAATACCTATCCAACACATTTTGGAAAAATCATCAATGAACAATATAAATTATTCTTCTCCACGAGGTGACTTTTTCCTTGATGGTCCACATAAATCAATATGAACAAGCTCAAGAGGCTTATTAACTGACCCTTATTTTTCAATGAAATGAGATCTGGTTTGCTTACTGAATTGACATGGTTTGCATATTGTATTTTCAGGAATGCTGATATCTAGAAGATCACGAACATCCTGGAATTTGCATGCTTTTCTTATTTGAAAAAAGCTTAGATGCCCCAATCTTATATGCCATAGCCAATTTTCATCATTTTCGCTTAGATAGCACTGTTGTTGTCCTCCCTTGAGTATGTATAAGTTGTTTGGAGTTCTTGTACCTTTGATCATGGTTTCCCCTGTATCAAGCTCACAAACAACACATCCATTTGATCGAAACACCACTTCATTTCCTTGATCACAAATTTGACTGACACTCAATAGGTTATGCTTTAGACCATCTACATACATAACATTCCCAACTTTAACCTTTTCTTTCAAGAAACAAAAGCCTTTACCTTTTATGACAACAGGAGTTTTGTTTCCAAATGAGACATTCTTTTCTTTTTCTAAGGCATTATATGAGTGAAGTTTTTCTTTGTCACCTGTCATGTGCTTTGAGCATCCACTGTCAATGTAACACTGATTTTCTTGTCCTTCTACATACAAGGCTATACAATATATTCTGTTTGAGGTTCTTTCCTTCCATATTTTGGTATTTAATGGAGTTTTCTCCTTTTGAGATATTTGCCGAAATTTACTCATGCATTCAGATTCTTCATGGTCAAAGTTACAGATTGAGCATTCTATTTCATATTCAAGAAGAGAAAAGTTATTATAGGAAATTTTCTTGATCCCTGTCACATTCATTTGATTTCGTGCTTCTCTAGTCATGATGGTTTTGTAAGCAACACATTGAACAACTTTGTGTCCAAAATTATGACATGAGAAACATTGACCATTAAACAAGTTCTTGCGATTATCGAATCTATTGACCTAGTGATTGTAGTTTCTATTGATATTCATCTTTGAAGCAAATTATGTATGATTTACCTGAGATTGGTTGTGGCTTCTATTCATCCTTGAAGCAACTTGAGCCTAATTTACCTGGTGATCTGCTTTATGCCTTTGCTGACATTTGTCATATTGTTCACTGTTCTTTGCTGCATCAAGATAGCTTTTAGTGGAGGTTGATGACTCTGTGATTGAGATGCTTCTTCAATATATCCAAGACATGTATTTATTAGAGGAGAACACTACACTTTGATAATTTCATTTAAGGTTTCTGATCCTTTAGCAAATCTAATATTGAGAGATTTTGTTTTCTCAAGATCCTTTCTTAGACCCACAATTTAAAATTCTAGTTTTGCATTGTGTTTTTTTCTTTCAGCAAGTTGGTATGTCAAGGTATCTACAATCATATTCTTTTCTTCTAAATAGATTTTGATTTTAGATATTTCTTCATGAAGGTCATCTTCTTCTAAAGCATCCCAAAAATTATCATCTTCATAGGCCATTAGAAGTCTATAGTCATTACTAATTTCATCTTCATCACTATTTGATAAACCATTACTATCTTCATGAGTATAGTAACTCTTTTTACTTACACTTTGTTTTCTATTCCATTTTGAAGATTCCTTCCCTTATCATATTTATCTTTATGAGGACATTTGGCAGCATAATGACCGACTCTACCATAGGAAAAACATTCGAAAGGTAGTTTACCTCTAAATCTTCCGGAACCCCGTTGAAGCTTCTTGACAAAGTTTACTTCATCTTCTTCTTCTAAAATATGTCCTAATTCATTGAGTTCTTCATTTCCTTTTGTTGAAGCTTTAAATGTGGCTTCTCTCATATCTGAAGGGCCTCCTTTTCTCATCTCAAAGGCAGTTAAGATTCTGTGAAGCTATGTCATAGTGATAGTCTGTAGATCTTGTTTTTCTTCTATGGCGGATACTTTTGATTCAAATTTAGCAGATAAGGATCTTAAAAATTTCTCAACTACGGTAACTTCCTTTATCTCTTCACCCAGATTCTTCATGCAATTAACAACCTCATATATACGTAAGAAGTAACTAGCTATACTTTCATCATTGTGCATCTTAAGAGTTTCATATTGAATTCTGAGAGTTTGCAATTTAGCACATTTTAGCTGAGAGTCTCCTTCGTAGCTTAGAACGATTTTGTTCCATATTTCTTTGCCTGATTTGAGTTGCATAACTTTGGCAAACTATGATTGCGATAGACCCCCCAATAATGTATTGACAGCCCTGGCATTGGTTTCATATTGCTTTTTACCTGTCATATCTCTAGGAATTGCTGATGGAAATGTATATCCTTCTCCTACAATTTCCCAGACATCTGTTCCAAGTGATTGTAGATAGGTTGTGGTTCTTATATTCCAATAAACAAAGTTTCTCCCATCAAAGATTGGTAGTCTGATGGATCCCATGCTTTCTTGATTACTCAAGATGGATCTCCCTTCAAGCGATCAAGCTTCTTTTGAAGGACCTGCTCTGATACCAATTGTTGGAAATAATACTAAGAGGAGGGGTGAATCAGTATTATCAGATCAATAATTTAATTTTCCAAACAGATTTGTATATGCTACTTCAGATAAGTGAACTATCATGTATACGTGACTACACTTAAAGCAAATAGTGTATATGCAAAGAACTTTTGATTTGCCCAATTTGTCATGCATTGAACTTTAACCAGTATATTAGAGATTTATTAGACAATGCAGTAAAAGCAGAATAAAGCATCACACATAAGCAACACACATGAACATGAAGATATAAGGTGGAAACCTAATGTGGGTGAAAACCACCTGTTGTTGTCATCTCTATCTTCTTTTAATAATAAGAAAATCCATTTACAATTTTGTACTAGTGTAGACTTATACCAATATGCAGGATTCTACCTGCATAAGGTTACAACCTTCTCTCTTTCTCCAGCTTCCTCTGGAAAGGAGCTACAACCCCCTAACTCGTGTACTAGCCGATATGTTTACTAGTACGTAGGTTGTGACCTACAAAAAGCTATGACCTTCTTTCTTCCTCCAAGGACCACATTTCATAAATTTTCAGATTGGATCCATCAACAACATCATAACTGTAATTCAATCATCAAATACATCTGCATCAACCAATCACTTTTTGAACCAACCACAATTGAATCAATCAATCACTTTGATAACCCATCAATCTAATCATTCAGAATACTTTCACCAGAATACAGTAACCATAACCTAGAACTCTGCAACAACAAACAGAAACAACTGAAACATACTTTATAAGGTATACGCTATTTCCATGTGTCTAACTTGTGTGTATACACACTTTTATCAAAGCCAAGCAGCGTATACATCTGCAAATATTAATTCATAATTTTGCAGCTATTCCAAACTTCAGTTATGCCTAGATCATAATATTTACAAAACAACACATACATTAATATTCAGATCTAGAATAAACATGATTAAATCATATAAAGATAATTCATTTCAAGCCTTAAGATCTTGATCCATCATTAGATCTTATCCTCCATCAACTGCTAAGTTTCATCCCAAGTTTAGATCAAGCACAACACCATAAGCCAATAACTTGCATACTAGATCTCACACTTCATCAGATATTCGATACTTGCACTCCTGGGCTAATGATCTTCTCCTCCTTTTATAGTTTTAGGCCTTTCTCAACACCATGGACCAAAATGACTTAGGATCAATACCTTGGACCAAATACCTAAGGTCAATACCTTGGACCAGATACCTTGGACCAATACCATGGATCAAAATACCATGGACCAAATACCTTGGACCAAAAACTTAATTTTCCAAGATATATGCACTTTTCCTTCTATGAAAGTGCATGTGTACGTATACGCTACTTGTGTTCAATGAACCTGCATGTTATGCACCTTGGTCAAGGTGAAACTGCGTATACCTCTCTTTTTTCATTATTTGTAGGCTAATATGTAATTCTTTGCTGTTAACCTACTGTACTGTGATCTTACACCTATGAGAGTTGCCATCAAGGACAACACCTGTATCATAATGCCAACAATTATATGAAAGTCCAGTCAAGGTGAAGCCAAGGAAATTAAATAATGGATGGCTTGGCCCCTTTGTGATTGAAGATATACATTCTTATGGAGTTTTTCAACTTAAAAAACTTCAAGGGCACATATTTGAATCACTCATCAATGGTTCCCAACTTAAAATATATATCACTTAAAAATGTCAACATGTGTCATGGGTTTCTAAATTAGACATAAATTAAGGCACATGCCTCTAATTTAAAACATAAATTAAGGCCTATGACCATCCTTTAGCACATTTAACCTCTTTTCTTGTATTAAATAATTTATTTTTAACTTTGATAAATTCATTAGGAAGGTCTATGAATAATTGAATATTTGTGCCTAATATTATTTATTTTTTGTGGAATATTATGAGAATATTTGGCAGATTATGAAGAGTTGGAGTAGGAGATAATTTAGGGACTTGTTCTCTACTACTCAAGGATCAATAATAAATAATAAGTCAACCAGATATTATGGAATTATGGCACAAATTGTGGAACTCCATAGATTGAGAAAATCTAGGAATGTGTTCCACTAATCAAGGGAGAATATCCACCAATCAAGAGAGCAGATCCACTAATCAAGGGATTTTTGTGGGGAAAGCTTCCTCCATTCATGGGGAATGATTCCTAATCATTTTTATAAGTACCAAGTCAAATTTTCCTCTAGGGGATATATTTTAATTAGTGTTATTATGGAAAGAGCTTGCACTTTTGTTGCTCCATTATATTTTCTTACAGGGATGTAATTCTATTGATGAAAATAATGAAGATTGGTGTCATGTTCAACTTCTAAATCTTGTTCTCCTCCACAGGTCTCTGAGATTCCATAGGCTTGGCCATCCCAGGAGCCTCAGAGCCCTTTTGTATTATTCTCTTTCCTTCTTTTCATTGCTTATTCACATGCATCTCTAGTTTTTATTTCTTTCTATTTATGCATTTAGAAATAATGATTTCTTGTGGTAGGATTGAGTTAAATGGTTGATGTAAGTTATTTTGCAGGATCAAACACATTATTTCATCCTTGAAAAAGCTTTGGAAGTTCATATATCATTGAGTTTCTTGGATTAACTTCTCATTCCCAAATGGCTGATGTAAGTTATTTTGTAGGATCAAACACATTATTTCATCCTTGAAAAAGCTTTGGAAGTTCATATATCATTAAGTTTCTTGGATTAATCTTCTCATTCCCAAATCAAGATCATTGGACCTCCTTTTTAGCAAAGAACAATAAATTTATGCTATTTTTTAGAGCATCCTAACGAGCTTCAATCGAATTGATTCCACTTGAATTATATCACAAAAACATTCTAGTTCATAACAAAAATTGCCCCATTGACATTATTTCATCCTTGAAAAAGCTTTGGAAGTTCATATACCATTAAGTTTCTTGGATTAATTTTCTCATTCCCAAATCAAGATCGTTGGACCTCCTTTTTAGTAGAGAACAATAAATTTATGCTATTTTTTAGAGCATCCTAACGAGCTTCAATCGAATTGATTCCACTTGAATTATATCACAAAAACATTCTAGTTCATAACAAAAATTGCCCCATTGCATTTTCACTTGATTTGGTTAGGCATTTCTTAGATTTACTAGCTCACTAGTTCTCAAATTTCTAGATTTTTGACTAGTTACATTTTTTTATTTTTTTTACATGTGTTCTTCCACTTCGAATAAGGACCTAAGACATCCTAGTTAATAAAGATATGTGCCCATCGAATCTGGATTTGATTTTATTGGTAGTTAAACCCTCACCATTTTCATCATTTCACAAGATTTTTGAGCGAATCCATCCATCTCTTAGCTTTGGTTTTGAGTTTTGAGTGATCCTAGGAATTTTCTCACTCCATTCCACCCATCACACACCTTTCCTAGGCCTCCATCACCTCCAAAACCTCACATTTTTCTCTCGGCTATATCTTGTAGGTTTCCTATAATTCCTAAAGGATCATCCTGTAGGTTTCTAGTACATCCTGTAGGTTTTCCTGAAATGGCTTGTTTTGAGGCTGAATTGATAGAAAACCTCTAGAAAGTCACCAAAAGCCTCCCAAGGGTCTCCCACACCATCCAACCATCTCCTAACCCTTCCATACAGCCTCCAACATCATTAAATTCACTTGACACATCACCAAAGGAAATCAGTTTGCATACTTGATTTTGCATGAAAAGGCAAAAAGACAAAAACAGATTTATTTCAGCTTCTTTACTTGCACATTAATGATGTTTGATGCTTCTTAATTCCATGCTTAGATGGTAGCATTTGGTTCATGATAATTTAGCATTATTCCAAAGCATAGTTTCTTGGCAATTAATTAGGAAATGGTGTGATTTAGCATTGAATTTCTATCTCTTTTCTTATACTTTCTTTCTTGCAATAGGTTAAGGTTCCATTTTGAACATTTCAATTTCTACAATTAGTTTAGGATTTGACTTCAGTACATGCACTCCATTACATCATGCGAGTAAAATATGCACATATAGTGTCGATACCTCTTAAGTTTGTATGAACCCTGGGTTGATTTTTAAAGTCGGTAGCCTTGGGAGTTGCATCATTCTTGTTGCAATACTGAGGCTCATCACTTTTTGGCGCCATTGCTAGTGAGGTGTCAAAGTATGCATTGTTTTCTTCCTTATTTGATTCATTCCTTTTTAATTTTTGCAAAAACAAAAGACAATATTTTCATTGGGCATATTTAATTTCAAAAGTAGAAAATTGTATTGCATTATAGTTTTCATTCAAACATAAAACTAAAAACAAAATTCTCCAACACCAACCCACCCCTCCTTTTGATCACATTGTGCAGTAAGAGCCATATCACCATTCACTGTTACAGGTAGAAGAAGAAGATGGCGAAGAATGTAGAAGAAATTGATGGCGATGATGACAATTAAGAAGATCCTATCGGATTTCACATTCAAGATACTAATGGAAGTGTGCACATGAAGAACATCCCTCCATATTTTCTTCCAAAATTTCATGGTGTAAGGTCAGAGGATTCGGAAACCTTTCTCTTTGAATTTGAGATTTTTTGTAGATTTTATGGTTACTTATTAAAAACTCAAAAACTGAGAATGTTTTTGGCAACTTTGGAGGATAGAGCTCTTAAATGGTTCATGAGTTTGGGGACTAATTCAATAAGATCATGGAATGATATGCAAAAGATTTTTATAGAGAGATATAAAGATCATGATCTTAAAGAATAGATCTTTAGAATGAATCAAATAGAAGATGAGAGCCTTGAGGATCTAATAGAGAGGTTCATGTATAATCTTTTTTTTTTTGTGTAATTTATGCTACTTCTATTATTATACAAAAAGGGTTACAAAAAAGCTTACATTCGCCATGCTGAGAAGGTTACAGCTGGACTTTAACACTGGAAGAAGAGACCATAACACTGACCATGACTGAAAGACTGACAATTGGACACAGACCTGAACCCATTGAAAGCCAAATTGCTTGACACATTCCAAAACTCCCTATCCCGGCCTTTGCGAGGAGATACAAACAAACATAGATATACCAATAGAAATAGATACATATATAGACTGAATTCGACCTGAACAGACCTGAAAGGAACAAAACTATCCCACAACAGACGCTGCGCACTGTAGAAGCCTAACATACATCCTGAAACCGCAGACGCAACTTCCAAAACAGCGAGGAGACGAGCTCAAGCATCCACGGTGGTGGATGGTTGCTCCTCAACAATTCTGGAACCATACTGATCAGACGCACTCGTATCTGTGTAAGGAGCATCATCCTTTGCCAGCTCGCTTGGACCCGCCACTGCACCCGAGGCTTCCGCAGGCTACAATCTTGGACATTGAACAGGAGAAGGTGGCCTAGGCTCCGCAGGGACTTCTGGACAGGCTGCGTTTTCGCACTTCTCAATCCGCACCGATACAAAATAAGTGGCATTGTCTAGGGAGCATGGGAACCGAAAACGGGTTGAGGGGTGAGAGCTGTGCGAACACGCAGCTGCACAGCCTTGGCCTCTTCCTCTGCCTTGGCCCCGCCTTTCCCCATGGGAGCTAACTTCTTCAGAGGGCGAATCCATTGAGGGAGAGGAGAGCTGAGGGGAAGCTCTTCCTCTAGCTCCTCCCCGAGACCCACCCCTACGACTGCTGAGGCGGAGCCATTCATGCGGCATTCTAGAGTGTCACTGAAAAAGAGGCTGCACAAAGAACTAGTTTGCTACCCGCCACAATTCGCTGAGAGCCAATTGAACTTGCCCAGAGGCGGAATAGTGGAAAGAATCACGAAGGGCGACGAATAAGATTCTGAAAGAACGCAGAGGGGCGGGGCTAGACTTACCAACGAGAGCTGGATCGGAGAGTCCCCCTGAGCGCCGAGGGGCACAATGCGAACATAAACTAAAACAAACTGGAGCTTGTAGACTAGAGAGCCAAGGCGCCTCAAGGAAGAGACCAAGGCCTTCTGTGCAGAGGGCCAAGGTCTGAACATTAGAGTCCGCTTCCAAGGCCCAAGCGTCAGCGTCAACTCGCAAAAGAAAAGCATCCACAGCCAAATGACACAATGAACAGACCTCAGATGCGGCCCACCCAGCGAAGGCTGGATCTTAAAGAGCCACAGAGAGACATTCCAAGCGCTGAACATTCCAACGTAGGAAGACTACACGCAGAGCATCGGAGAGGCGAATCGAAGGCCAAAGATAAAGCAGCTAATGGCAATTTGCAGGGCAGCATTAAGAGCTGCATTCATTTTATCAAGATGGGGGTGGCAGGCCCGTAGATCACCCCTACAGCTGGCGGATTTGGGCTGCCACTTGCCTAGTGGGAAGGCCGCCCCCTCATTAATAACCATATTAATCACCCGCAGCCGGGGATGTATAATCTTAAGAGGGAAAAACTACATCATTTAGGATTTGATACACTAAAAACCCTCTTACTTAGAACAATTAGGGATGAATGGATTGATCTCCTTAATCTCATAAGTAGAGGTGATGTATATCAATTATCATTTGAGGAAATTTGTGAAACATGCAAACACATCAAGAGGAAAAGCAAGAGTAAGTAAATCAACATCATGATCGGTAAGTCAACCTAAACTTGGAAATTTGTTTAATGACTTTAAAATAGAAATTCTTAGCAATCTAACCAAACAAGTAGAAATGTTAAGAATATAAAATGAGAAAAAAAAATATGTTTGCGTTGTCCACACAAAATCATATGATGTTAAATGTTGCTCCTCATTACCAAGGTTGAAGGAAGTTCACCAAGAGGTCAATGGAGTAAGTCAATTGCCAATGCACAATGTTATGTAGCTCCAAGAGGACCATGGCAGTCAATTCAGCCTGATATGATGTAAGAGCCTAATTGAAAATTTCAAGCTTATGCAAATCTACCTCAAAGTAATTGGAACACATCCTTTGCTTGGCAACATTGGCCATCTCAACTCCAAAACCGATCTTGGCAACAAGGTTGGCAATGAATTTATGGGAGCCATCCACAATATCCTCAGTGTTTCACTCAATATCCTCCATACCAAACTCCATGTTATCCTTACCATTCACCTCCACCACAACCACAACCCCATCCACATCCGTCTCAAATATACTCTCCCACTCAACTACCTATACCACCATTTCCAAACCCACACATTGAAGTAGCTCAGCGCACTTACAATGCTGAGGTACAACACTTCCAAACATCTCCTCTTAAGATCAATGGTATTCACCATAACTCAGGAAGAGTATTGCGAAAGAGAGATTATCTTGATATCATTGAAAGACCACATCCAGAAGAAGAAGATTCAAATAAAAATACCACAAAACCATGGGCCGTGATTGATGAAGAGCAGACATCAAAATCAAAGATCGAGAGAATTCCCTCATGGTTACCATCAAATCCTCCATGTATTCAAGAGAACAATCAACAAAAAGAGGAGGATTTGAAGGTCATGGTAGAAGAAGATATGAATAATGATCCAGATTAGCAAAAGGACCAAGGACATCACAACTATATTAAAATATGGTTCCAAACAGTCACTAAGTTGCAACATCACTCTCTTCCTCAACTATGCTTGATCCTTTCAAAGTCAAATCATTTGGTCTCTAAAATCCAGGTATATGTCAAAGCATACATTTCAAGCCTCCACATCATTTTGTTTGTCATCTTGATGTGCACATGTCTCCATTGGAAGTATTCTTATACTTGAAAGTGATTTTGTTTTTCAGTAGGGTAGGGTAGAAGCAAAAAAAAAAAAAAAAAAAAGAGAAAAATAAAAAACTAAAGTGAAAACCTCCTTGGAGGTGCCTCATATTGGTTCATTGATTTAAAACCTCCATGAGGCGGTCAATGGGTTGAAAAAAAAAAGAGAAAAAAGAAGAAGATCCTAAGTGAAAACCTTCTTTGATGTGCCTAGGCAGACCTACTAGTTGAAAACCTCATTGAGGTAACTAGTAGGCCTAGAAGAAAAAAAAGGAGAAAAGAATAAAAGAATCATTGCTCCATGCATGCATGTACTCTCCAACATCTGCAAGCAACAAGAACAAAATGGTACTACAAGGAAAATTGGTCAAGCCTAGTCAAAAGAAGTCAAATTTTGACTCTTCTACTTCACTCAAATGCTCCAACAAGGCCAAGGCCATGCCAATCCATCACCCTCATCTGTTTTCACCATACACCCATCATTCTCAAGCTTCTACCGCTCATTTTCCTTATTGCCTTAAAAAACTATAGGATGCTCTATTTTACTACAGGATACAAAAATACATAGAGCATAATTTTTGTTTTCCATAACTTGAAAACCATGTATCCATTTACCAATCTGTTTTAGAGCCGGATGCATATGGATGATGGTAACATGCTCAACCAATTTTAGCAAATTCCACTGCATGGTTTCCAAGAAATTGGCTTCCATCACCTTCAACCATTTTTGCATTTTCTGAATATCCGTGCATCCATTTAAAAAGTTGTTTCATGGGGAGATGGATATTGATGATAGTAACATGCTCAAGCAATTTCAGAAAATTACAGTGCACGGTTTCCAATAAATTGACCTCCATCACCTTCAGCCATTTTTTAGTTTTTCTCGAGATTTGTGCATCCATTGACCAAAATTTTTCTATGGGGAGGTGCATAATGATGATGGCAACATGCTCAAAATGTTTTAGCTCAATCTAGCCTACCATTTGGGAGATATGGATAAAACAAGTCATTGTCCTGTAAACCTACAAGATAAATAACATCACCTACAAGATAGTCAATGAGCAGTTTTAAAGGAGATCCAGAGGTCAAAGAAGCTCCTATAGAGCTTACCAGTAGCATCATGATCATCAACATCACCATCCAACACCTGCACATCAGCATCAATTCAGCAGCAACATGCATGTCTCTCCAACAACCATAAGGTAGGTATAGGTATGCAGTATTATTGACCTCTTCTCTTGAGCATATTAAAGTTATAAATTTGTTGTAAATGCATGAAATATGAGGCTTTATAAGCTAAGGATGGGTCAAAAATCTCAGCCACCTTCAACTAGTTAATTGCAACTCACTCCTTCACTCATGCAATGTTGAAAAGTCAAATTACGAAGGGTGATGATTTCAAGGAATGAGGCCAGTAGTTAAAAAAGGCCAAGGTCACCATAGTGCTCCAAACCCTCCATCCATTTCATATTCATTATCTATTCATATTTCATCCATCACATTTCATTCTTGAAAAAAAAAACAAAGAGAGCATCCTCTCCATTTTCATGAAATTTCCATTTGCAGGTCAGCAAGAAGGATGATCAAAGAGCAAAGGAGGATCACAAAGGGACCCCTGTCAGTCACATTTTTATTTTACCACTCATTAACATTCATTCCTCCATTTTTGTGATTGTTTCCACTCCTTTACTTCAGTTTACAAAGGGATTGTGTTTTCTATAGGATGATCCTGTAGGAATTATAGTGACCCACAAATCCTACAGGAGGTAGTCCTAAGGCAAATAAATGATGGAACAAGGTAGTAGAATGTTGATAAGGGAATTGAAGACCTTGCCAAACTAAAAAAATATTCAAGAAATCATCTTCAATAAGGGCATGGAAGACCTTGCCAAACTAAAAAAATATTCAAGAACTCATCTTGAATAAGGGCATGGAAGACCTTGCCAAACTAAAAAAAAATTCAAGAACTCATCTTGAATAAGGGCAAGAAAGAAAGCTAATGGTCTCAATAAACAATGATTTTTTTTATTTTACCACTCATTATCATTACTCCACCATTTCTGTGATTGTTTCCACTCCTTTACTTCAGTTTACAAAGGGACAATGTTTTCTATAGGATGATCCTCTAGGAATTATAGTGACCCACAAATCCTATAGGAGGTATTCCTAAGGCAAATAAATGATGGAACAAGGTAGTAGAATGTTGATAAGGGAAGGAAGACCTTGCCAAACTAAAAAAATATTCAAGAACTCATCTTGAATAAGGGCATGGAAGACCTTGCCAAACTAAAAAAATATTCAAGAACTCATCTTGAATAAGGGCATGGAAGACCTTGCCAAACTAAAAAAAAAAATTCAAGAACTCATCTTGAATAAGGGCAAGAAAGCAAGCTAATGATCTCAAGAAACAATGATTTTTCTTTGAACAAATATGTTTTTTGGCTTGTCCTTGCAGAGCTTACAGCCAAGATTCTTAATGCGCAAGAGAGAGGCCACTAGGGCCATGGATGAGGCACAATGAGGTCACTAAGTTGCTCAACGGATGAACAACTCTTTGAACAAATATGTTTTTGGGCTTGTCCTTGCAGAGCTTACGGCCAAGATTCTTAATGCACAAGAGAGAGGCCACCAGGGCCATGGATGAGGCACAATGAGGTCACTAAGTTGCTCAGAGGATGAGCAACACTTTCAACAGGGAGTATGATGGGCCTCTAAATTAGACATAAATTAAATCCCATGCCTCTAATTTAAAACATAAATTAAGGCCTATTACCATCCTTCAACACATTAAACCTCTCTTCTTGCATTAGATAATTTATTTTCAACTTTAATATATTCACTGGGAAGGTTTATGAATAATTGAATATTTGTGCCTAATATTATTTATTTTTTGTCGAATATTATGAGAATATTGGGCAAATTATGAAGAGTTGGAGGAGGAGATAATTTAGGGACTGTTCCCTACTCAGGATCAATAATAAATAATAAGTCAACAAGATATTATGGAATTATGGCACAAATTGTGGGACTCCAAAGATTGAGAAAATCTAGGAATATGTTCCACTAATCAAGGAAGCAAATTCACCAATGAAGGGAGTAGATCCACTAATCAATGGATTTCAGTGGGGAAAGCTTCCTCCATTGATGACAAATTATTCTTAGTCATTTTGTATAAGTACCAAGTTGAATTTACCTCTAGGGAATGATTGAGAAAATCTAGGAATGTGTTCCTCTCCATTTAATGCAAATTCCTAGTATTAGGGACTAGATCCACTAATCAAGGGATTTTGGTGGGGAAAGCTTCCTTCATTCATGGGTAATGATTCCTAATGATCTTCTATAAGTACCAAGTCGAATTTGCCTCTAGGTGATAGATTTTCATTAGTGTTATTGTGGAGAGATCTTGCACTTTTGCAACTCTGTTTCATTTTCTTGCAGGGATGTAATTCTATTGATGAAAATAATGAAGATTGGTGTCATGTTCAGCTTATAAATCTTGTTCTCCTCCATATATCTCTAATTTTCCTTAGTCTTGGCCATCCCAGAAGCCTCAAATCCCTTTTGTATCATTTTCTTTCCTTCTTTTCGCTACTTATTCACATGCATCTCTAGTTTTTATTTCTTTTTATTTCCGCATTTAGAATTAATGATTTTTTGTGGTAGGATTGAGTTAAATGGTTGAATTTATTTTTCAGGATCACAAGCATTATTTAATCCTTGGAAAAGTTTTGGAAGTTCATAATAATCATTGATTTTCTTGAATTAATCTTCTCATTCCCAAATCTAGAACGCTTAACCTCCTTTTTAGCAAAGAATAGTAATTTTTTGCTATTTTTTAGAGCATCCTAACGATATTCAATTGAATTTATTCCGCTTTCATTAAATCACAAAAACATTCTATTTCATAACAAAAATTACCCCATTTAATTTGCACTTGATTTGGTTAGGCATTTCTTAGATTTACTAGCTCACTAGTTCTCAAATTTCTAGATTTTTGACTAGTAATTCTTTTTTATTTTTTTGCATGTGTTAACATAGGTATTTTTGAGTAATTCCACTTTTAATAGAGACCTAAGACATCCTAGTTAATAAAAAATGTGTCCCATCCAATTTGGATTTGATTTTCTTGGTCATTAAACCCTCACCAATTTCATCATTTCACAAGATTTTTGAGCGAATCCATCCATCTCCCTGGCTTTGGTTTTGAGTTTTGAATGATCCTAGAAATTTTCCTACCCCATTCAACCATCAGACACCTTTCCTAGGCCTCCCTTCACCTCCAACGCCTCACATTTTGCTATCAGTTGTATCCTGTAGGTTTCCTATAATTCCTATAGGATCATCCTATAGGTTTCTAGTACATCCTGTAGGTCTTCTTGAAACGGCCTATTTTGAGGTTGAATTGATGGAAAACCTCTACGAAGTCACCAAAATCCTCCCAAGGGTCTCCCACACCATCTCTTAACCCTTCCACCCAACCTCCAACATCATTAAATTCACTTACCACATCACCAAAGGAAATTAGTTTGCATACTTGATTTTGCATGAAAAGACAAAATGACCAAAATAGATTTATTTTGGCCTCTTTACTTGCACATTAGTGATGTTTGATGCTTCTTACCTCCATGCTTAGATAGTAGCATTTGGTTCATGATAATTTAGCATTATTGCAAAGCATAGTTTCTTGGTAGTTAATTAGGAAATGGTGTGATTTAGCGTTGAATTTCCGTCTCTTTCCTTGTACTTTCTTTCTTGCAATAGGTTAAGGTTCCATTTTGAACATTTCATTTTCTGTAATTAGTATAAGATTTGACTTTAGTACATGCACTCCATTATATCATGCCAGTAAAGGAAGGACACATTGTATGTTGCACATATAGTGTCGATATCTCTCAAGTTTGTACAAATCTCGAGTTGATATTTAAAGTCAGTAGCCTTGTTGCATCATTCTTGTTGCAATACTGGGGCTTGCCTAAAAACTACATTGTGGTAGACTAACTAATTGACTAAATGTATTATATTTTTCTTTAGTTTTATTTCAATTTTTCTAAGTAACAAAAATAGGATTATTCGCAAAATTTAAAATGTTGGTAAAATAATAATCGTGGTAGCAAATTAATACTATTAATAAATAATACTCCTAATCATAAGTGTTACAAAGAAATGGAGTGAGGATAAGACTTAAGAAAGTTTCTAAATACTTAATCATAGGAAAATATAAGTTAACATTGAGATCATTAAAGGAAAAAGAAAATACCAACAAACCAAATTCATATATCAATTTAAAAAGGGGGATGACTCAACCAGGAGGGGTGAAGAATGACCATAAGTTAGAAATCAAACTGATTCAATGGCTACCCCTAATCATGGCATCAAAACCAACAATGACATTACATCACAATTTAAATATTTCAACAATTCCATATTTCAAAAAATGAGGCAAGACATACTTGATGGCATGTGGTGGATGAAATTCATGAGACATTCAATTACTTAGCTATAAAACTAAGAGAGAGGCCAATCTCACCTCCCATTGCTCCTAAATTCTCACCAAGTGTTTCACTAGAATTAAAAGAGCTCCCAAACCTCTCTACCCTAATGATTTCCGACTGAGAGTTGCTCGAGTGTCTTTGGGAACAATAATTTTAGGAGGATTCAAAATATTGAGGAAGAGAGTCTAATTCGAAGATAAGGAGATCACCATGGAGTTGGAAACTAAATCTCAGTTCAACCAAATTACCATGATGAAGTAGGAGGTTCGAATCCACTATATTGAACAGGAAAAAATAGATGGTTTGTTGTGGGAAAAGTTTTCAAATAATTCAAGAAATGGAAAATGGTAGAGAAGAAATGGACAACAAATGTCCAAATGTTGCACCATGCTAGCCTTCAAGATTATCTAGGTGCTCCCCTAAATATTTCACAAGAGGAACGATGACCAATAATTCCAAAGGTCTAATTATGAGAAAAAATGGACTAAAATTGAATAATTTCAAAATGATATAATCTATGTAGATCATATATCACAAAATTGAATTGATCATATGAGGCATATGATTAATGGATCAACTCAACTTGTCATAAGATGGATGAAATTAGCCAATTATGGGATCCCCAAATAAAATGGGCATGTACCATTATCTCTCATTATCTTACTCCAACGAGACAAACATCTAATGTCAAACTAAACATGATGGAAGCTATTGACCATATTACAAAGACAAGAAAATAAGATAACTAGGAAGAATATGTAGCCGACATAAATTCTAGTAAGATCATTTGTTTCCCTTATTAATTTGGTTAGCCATGAAATAGGTCTCCCCATTTAGTGAGGCAATATTTACAGAAAATTTTGTCCCACTGATGAAGAATTATAATTTTTTTACACACGATTAGTTGAGAACCTATGAGTGGATTTCGTTGCAGGAAATATTTAGAAGTTAACTGTTGAATCTAAAACTTGTGTCAAATAGATGAAAGGATTCCCAACAAATTCAAGGTATGTTTCCCATCACAACGCATATTCAACTAGGCCTCAACATAACAAAGGTCTGGTATGTCAACTCTAGTGATGTCAACCCTAAGGAACTTCACTACTAGCCTTCTATTGAATAGATATTTGACGAACTAAGTTGACAAACAAATAAAATCTTCCTGATTCCACTAAATACTTGGGAACCCAAAATCAAACTCTTTCTTCCATTGAAATATGGAGAACAAGAAGAAGAACGAGAACCATAAATGTAGAAAACACCCTTCAAATTCATCTTATTGGTTCCATTGTCAGAATCCTGAAGGAAACTAACAATTAAAGAAGTCTAAATATCAGATGAATTCAAGTAGTGAGTAGGAATTAATTGGAAATAAGTTTTAAATGATATCAATTTTGATGACCCAAAGCTACATCATTGCCTCGCAATTACAAAAGAGGTGTTGTACAAGACAACAACAAAAGGTAAGGTGACCAAAAGGCCAAGAAAGTCCAAATAATTCTTGGGATCATCTATTGAACCATATATTCTACAATATTTTGGAAAAACCAAAGGTATTTGATTGAAATTGGAAAAATAGGGCAAAGCATATCAATAGTCAACACTAGTGTAGTCAAGTGCCCAGAAGGGAACATCTCCACAAAAATAGAACCAAGGTCAATTAAGCAGAGGTAACAAAAATAAAGTGAAAGTACGATCCTACACCAGTAACAAGGGTGAATGGTAGATAGAAGGTAGTGAATGGTCAATAGGACAAAGTTATTGAAATATCAACAAAACAAGTCAAACTCATCAACTTGGATAAGGGTACTACTAGAATGACTGAATTAGTGACAAAAAACACACCTAGCACAATCCAGATTCAGTAAAAAGTACCACCCACATAGCCGACTGTGATCGATACATCCACGTGAACATCATGATTAGGAATGTTAAATGATAAACTGACTTCCATACCATATGATCTTATTACATATCTAATAAACTTGTTTTTTCTTGTTTATAATATACAACAAAACAAGCCACTAGGAGATGGAAAAAGAAAACCAATGTCAGTGATAAATTAAAACAAAGGAAACAAGGAGAAGAGGAGATAGAGTCAATTGTATGACATCCCCACCAGGATTGATGATATACTCATTGTTATTCAATAGTTTACCAACTGGTAGACCACAATGTGCAAATCAATGAACAAGTTGTCTAGCTCCAGCAACAAGAAAAGGAAAAAATGAACAGAAAAAATGAACTAATAACTATAAATTATTATTGAATAGGAATATAAAGCATTTCTAAAGGCTAAGCAGAGCCTAAGAAAAACATTGGACAATGTTTCCACACTTGGCACAATTTTTAACAATTGGCTAACCTATCTGTCAACTACATGTAGTTGACTATGAGAACAACATATTCTTATTCATGACTTATCCTTGTGAAAACATATATTTTTTGAAATTTGGGCAAGGGGAAAATACAAATTTCACAATAAAAGAAGTTAGAAATATGGTTGATTTAGCACAAAATATAGTGGCTCGAGGAAGGAAAAGGCACAAATGGAAGTAGCCAACACCATTGGTCAGTTACATAATATTCGTAATAAAATTAAAAATAAGGCATAACTGACCAATGGTTGATCCAACAGAGCTCAATGGCTGATCCAACAGAGCTCAATGGCTGAGATAATCATTCTATCCCCTTAGAAAATTGTGATATCTATATTAAGAAGTTGTATGACTCTTTAGACACCATGGGCACCATCTTAAACACTTCTATTAAGGAAGATATATTTTCTTTGGAAGACGTTGAGTCTATTGGATTAATAAGATCACTAATGGGAAAGCTAACGATATTTAAGGATACCAAGCTGGTATCTTTAAAATGGGAAGATTTATCCTCATTCCTCATCTCCACAAGTTTCTCAATTTGGTTGGAAAGCATGGCTTCCCTAAGCTTTGGATGCAAAGCCTTATTGTTCCTAACTAAAAATGGGGACAAAAGAGTCAACTCTAACCAGAGGACCATTATGATTAGCCACATCCTAGCCAAGATTTATGGGCTCATTTTAGAAAATAAGCTTAGCATTAGGCTTAAGAATCGGGTAAAAGGGCTAAAGGGAAAGCTACTTTCAGGAGACAACACCTGACTATCGACCACCTTGTCACTCTTAGGATCATTCTAGAGGAGTGTTGCAATAGTAAAATTGATCTCTTATGTTGTTTTGCGCACTTCAGAAAAACTTTTGACATTGTCCCTTGAGACAAGTTCTAATAGAGACTTGAAGAGATCATGGCTCCTCCTGAAGGGAGGATTGTTGTGATCTGCCCTTACGAGATTCTCATTGCCAAGCTTAATACCAACGAAGGGTGGCCTAAAGATATTAAATGAAATATCAGGGTTAAGCAAGGGTTTCCTCTATCCCCTACCCTTTGTATTTACATCGATAAGATTGAGGAGTGTTTAGAAACTGCAAGTTGCAAGGGCACTGAGCTTGCTCACATAATCATTACTCTTCTCCTTTATGCTGATGATATTATTCTTCTCGCAAAAAGCCATGATGACCTAGAAAATTAACTTAATACTCTTCATGTCTACTACTCCAAGATGGGTATGACAGTTAATACCAACAAGACTAAATTCATGATCATTAAATCCAAAAAGATCACCCATGGTAGTTTCATATATGATAACCATTGTCTAGAGCAAGTTTCCTCTTATAAATATTTGGGTATTTACTTTCCTCGTCAACTCAACTGGAATTATAGCATCAAGAAAATAATTATTGGAGATTGGATAACTTATTATGAGCTTCAAAACAATTTCAAGTCTGTTGATATTTACATTTGTAATAAAAAAAAGGGTTCCTCTTTGAGACTCTCATCACCCCTGTTGTCTTATATGAATGTGAAGTTTGGGGTTGCAGTATATCTAGAGAATCATGGATAAATATTGAGATGATCCAAAAGAAATTCATAACCTATAGCCACAAGACCAAGGAAAATACTCCCTATCCTATCCTCTTGATCAAAAGAGGCCGATCCCCCATTGGAAGTACCTCTACGTTTAGATATATGATGTATAAGAAGAAGTTTTACAACATGGAATCCAAGAGGCTCCCAAAAATTGCTTCTAACTTTATTCAAAACCCCCACCGGCGCCTCAAGCACGGGTGGCAGAAGGATGCCCAGTCTTGGCTCCATCTTTGTGGGATTAGCGAGGAGATCGTCATGGGAAGCAAGGATAGTATCAAACATACTATTACCTCCAATTTTAAGAACAAGGTGTGGGATGGTAAGGATTTGGAGGGTAAAATGAAGCTAAGATACTATAAGGAGGTGATCAACCCCACCTTTGAAAAGGATAATTATCTCTCTATGTTGACCAACACTGAGAAGAAAATGAACATTGCTAGGATAAGAACTAATTCTCATGAGCTTCAAAGTGAGACCACACAATGGTCTACTCCCAAGACTCCCTGGGATGATAGAATCTATCATATTTGTGATACTAAGAAGGTGGAAGATGAAAATCACTTCCTTTTAGACTACTCGACTCTTGCACACATCTGCTCTCAATTCCCTATCATTAGCCACACCTCCAATCTTCTTGACTTATTAATCCAACCCAACTATAGTGATCTTGGAGCACTTCTTTCCCTTCTTGATCATAGAAACAAGATTTTAAAGAATGACAATTAGACTCTTTTTTATCTTTTTGTTTTCTTTAAGTCCAAATGACCACATTGGTCTTAATGGAGTTAATCATCATCATCATCATCATCATCAATATTTGGCAAAATTGAAGAATTTGGGGGTGTAATCTCAACAATCTGTAAAGGATTGGTCGATTGGTCAATATTCAACCAACACCTTAAATAACTTGAACCAATCATCTACCTAACAACGTTTTGAGAAGCACATGTCCAAACATGATTGATGGAACCAAACCCTCCTTGGCCCAAGTTTAACTTCTTTGAACCAAGCACATTGGGATGTGACCTGGCACTTGAGAAACACTCTGACATACAAGAGATTGAATTAGAAGGGTCCAACCTCATCCCAAGTTTAACTACTTTGAACCAATCACATTAGAATGTGACTTGACACTTGAGAAAAACTTTGACATACAAGAGATTGAATTGGAAGGGTCCAACTGGTCACTGGGGGAGAAATAGAGAAGAGTAATTCATACCTTAAGTTCCCAAAGTGGAATACAAGCAAAATCAACTGACCAACCTACAAGGTTTCTCGACTACCAACTAGTGAGCAGTTTAAGTCATTGCCATCACCATCACTAGAAAAATAATCCTTCACAAACTAGCAATGATCTTCTTCTTCTTCTTTCTATGCTTATACTTCTATCATCTATATCAATTTTTTTAAATTTTGTAAGTCTCTAGATTTCCCCCTTCTTCAAGAAGAGGACAATGAGGGTGGGGGATATTTTGGAGGGGCTAGTTGACTCAGTCGACTAGCCCATTTGAGTCAACACATAAGATTATATTGTAAGCTGGCCAACTATTTAGCCGATTCGACCAATCAATTCAATCTGGTAAAATTGTTTCATATGATTAAACTATTGTAACTATTCATTCAATATATATATTATATATATATATATATATATATATATATATATATATATATATATATTCATGTACTTGACTCTATGTATTATTCGATTGGTTGTTGAGGATATATAATATAAGTGTTGATTCACTAGCTCTCCACTACCTTTTGTCTCTTCTCTTTTCCTTATATTGCATATGATTATATGGTTTACTTTTCATTCATTTGTACTAAAAACTAATGCATACATTAAGCTATATTACAACAAAAACCAATATGGATGACTACATAAAGTCGAATACATGCACACGTATATCCAAAATAGACAATTATGGTAGTTAACTATCTCAATTGACTTTACCAGATTGACTCAATGAATCAACCAGACTAGTCATTCAACTGACTTACAATAGATTCTTCAACCCGTCGACTCAACTATGTTAGTCAACTGAGTCAACTAGCCACTCCAACACCAACCAGAGCCAAATGGGAAAATATCCTCAAAACTGACTCAATGAATCAACCAGACTAGTCATTCGACTGACTTACAATAGACTCTTCAACCTGTCGACTCAACTATGTTAGTCAACTGAGTCAACTAGCCACTCCAACACCAACCAGAGCCAAATGGGAAAATATCCTCAAAGGTTGGTGCAAAAATATAAAAAAGGCATAGGATTACTTCTTAAGCAAGTAAAAATGTTCATTGGATTCACCCTCGCTGACCAAGAGTAATTTATGTTAGTGATGGGGGATAATTTGTTAAACACATACATGGCGGAGGAAGAATATGAATGATAAAAATTTAGTTTCATATATTATTGACATGATATACATTTTATAGTACATTGAAGTGACTGTTGGATTCCATATTCCAATGTCTCTTGGACTTCGGTGGCTGTTCACATTCCACACCAACCGATAAAGGATTAAGTGTCCGACATTTCCCCCCTCTAATCCAAAGCGGTATGTATGAGTCCAAGAAGAGAGTTTTAATATAAAATGTGCAAAAATGCAAGGCAACATTAGGTTAAATGTGCTCTCTGAAATGTTGGTATAAGGGGGGTGGTTTAAGGATGACTACCAACACTAGAACACTTAGTGCAATTCCTGAAATTCTTCAAAATCTGGCATGAAGTTTGAGGTCTTATGCTAGAGGAAGTGCTACTCATGTTTTAAAGAGGGAAACCTTCAACCTTGAAAGGGAGGTATCACCCCACATAAAAAGGGAGAATCTCAACCTAAAAAGGGAGGTCTAAACTTGTGATGGTTTAAGGATGACCAACAACTCTAGAATGCTTAATGCAATTCCTGGAATTCTTCCAAACTAGCAAGAAACTGAAGTCTTCTGCTAGAGGAAGTGTCTCCAAATATTTTGAAGAGATGTCTCAACCCTGCATAGATGGTTTAAGGCTAATCATTAATCGAAGGAACTGTCCCCAATTATTTTTAAGAGATGTCTCAACCCCGCATAGATGATTTAAGGTTGATCATCAACCGAAGGCATGCTCAAGGGCATCTGTCTTTGGCTACAACTCTAAATTTGGTATGTCAGGTTGTGGCTCTAGCTCGCTTGATGTGGCTTTGAAGCTTGTAGATGACCATCACTTCCCCCTCTATCATATACAAGGTGAGATGATGGAGAACTCAACTACAAGATTGTTCAATACTCTAGAACAAGTTCTGACATATGACTAAAATGTCTTCTTGGTTGTTGAAGCTCATTGCCAAGAAGCGATCCATCCAAGATGAATATTTATTCTCGCAGGAGGCTTTATTTTGAAGCATATGTTTGGAGAATGAGTGGTTTCATGAAAATGATCACATGGATGAAGATCAAAACAATGATCTTTCATATGCCAACTCGGTCACAGTGTTGGCATTTAACAACTTGTGGCTGCGAATGTGGAGGAGCATAATCTGGAATAGGTAAAGGTGAAGGAATCCAACACTTTGAAACTTGATGGGCTTTGAGTAATTTGGAATGTGAAAGGAAACCTCCTTATCATATCCAATACCTATTCTATTCTTGTTATGAACAAGCTCTTCCCAAGATTTGATGATGGTCTTGGGAAGCATATGTCGAATTTTTGCTTTTGCAATCAACTCTAACCTTGAGATGGGTACTACATCTGAATCAATATTAATATCATTGATATGATTAATTTTTGAAAGCTAATGGGAGCTTGTCTCAATTTTCTGAATAGAAAAGATTCACAATGATGACTCCATTGTTGTAATTCTACTTTTTGTAGTTGAGATTCAAGCTGTAAAAATTCAATTTTTTCTTTTACATTTTGTAAACAAGTTCAAATATTGAAGAGAGTGTCCCTAGTGACTTGGACCATCTCATCAATAGTGGAATAAATTAGATTATTTAGCAACTCTAATGCATCATCAAGTCTAGCCATTTTCTCCAACCTTATAAATAAAATCTTAAGCTAGAAATTGCACAAAACCCCCTTTTTTTTACAATAGCTACAACTTACAACCTTTTTTTTGAAAGGCTTCTCTACACACTCTTAAATAAATCTTGATATGCTTCGAAATTCAACTCATTAGCTAGTGAAATAAAATAATATATATACCAAAACAGTCTTCAAAGCATATGAAAACACTAGCATATGATAATGAATGATTGTTCAACTATATGAATGAAACACCAACACATAGGAATATGTGTCAACGGACAGGCAATAGACATTTGAGCCTGCTTTCTATACTTTTGATGGATGTTTGAAGACTTTTTTTTAAATTTCGTAGACAATACTGTACAAGCTTTGTCTCAACTATTCTCTTCCTATAGATATTATCGAAAGATCTCCCATCGTTTCTCGTTTCGCATGCTTTGTACAATATTTAATATAAAATTTGGAACAATCTAAAAGCTCTCCGTAAACCACTGAGGCTCTAAAAGTATAAACCACTGAGGCAGACTATTCACAATCAACCCAAATCTTAAGCTCCATTAAATGTACAACCCTTCAAAGAACTTTCAAATATACTAGTGATGGTGATGGGAGATTTTATACCTGGGCTGAGGTGGAAGTATCATGTGCACGAATATGTTTCTGTTGTACTTCTCGTAGTCAGTTTAATCATTTTCACACTCGCAGATGCTCAAACATTCATGGATTTCAATGTTTTGGGAGTGATAATGGTCTCTAGAGCTTTGATAATGGATTTTTTCCTTAGGAATTTACAGGAGGAAATATTTAGAATGAATCTAGCCACTGCACAGATGGAAATATTGTTCTGTTCAATGGAAGTTGGGCTACCCCTTTTCATCATATGCATGGGGCTAACAAGTGAGTTATCCAGAGCATGGACCTCCTTCTCCCAGTATCTCTAGATTTATCTGGTGCTCATCTCTAAAGTGATGGTGACTCTCGTTGGTTAGCAATTATTTCTTTGTCTAATCGCAATTTTTGGTGTCGCAACCATTGCCATGGTGACCAGCATTAAGACAGGTTCTTAATTAATGAATCGAACAAAAGGACTTGGCTCAATGCACATGGATTTAACAGAGTTCAACCAATGCACTAGTAGACAGTGATGTGGGTATGCGAGCTAGAATGTTATGTGTATAAGTGATGCATAGATGTTAGGGCCTTCGAGTGGATAGAGAATCAGAAAGTATATCGTTAGAATAGATAGAGCGTCAAAAAGGAGTTACTAAGGCAGAGAATGCAGCTAAAATATAGCTGATAGGATATTAATCAAATGCAGAACTCATAGCCAAACTTTCATGCACATAGAAATCACAAAATCAGTGGCTCAATGAAGCAAGGTAGGAGAACACCCATACCATATTAAACACATACATGGTAGAGGTAGAATATGAATGATAAACATTGAGTTGCATATATTATTGACATGATATACATTTATAATACATTCGAGTGACCATTGGATTCCATATTCTAAGGTCTCTTGGACTTTGGTGGTTGTGCACATTCCACACCAACCCATAGAGGATTAGGTGTACAACATAATTGTTCATGAGAGATAAATAAAGGAAAAAGATGAAAGAAAAAAGAGAGATGTCAAAATAAATTGGAAGTAAAAATGAGAGAGATTGCAATGAAATGAGAATATACACATAAGGAAGAAACCCATCGGAGGACCCCTAGCATGTACACATCAATACAAAAAACCATCCAATATTCCAAAAATAGAAAGGGAAAAAGGACAAAAAGTCAACAAGAAATAAGGAATGAAACATTTAACCAAAGATCAAAAACTAAAGAATCTTGAGAGCATGACAGTGATGATGTATGAGACTCCTCTGCAGATAGAAAACACCCAAATTTGAGAGGCATAACACCACTTGCTATGACAAAAAGTATGGAAGTTGATGAATCTAGGCCAACAATTTTATATCCCCCAATTATAAGCATACCAAGTCTTGTTATCAAATAATTCCTCCAACAAAGACTCCATATCAAATTTATATCCATCAATAGTTTGGTATAGAAGATACAAACATGGAAATTTGAGAGATCATCTCAAAAATAAAATTCTTACAACCAACCAAACCTAGATAGGCAATGAAGAAAATGAAGATATGCTTTTTCATATTCGAAATCTCATGAATACAACCCCCTCCATAATTGCTATCTATCGAGGAAGAAATAAACACAAGCGAAGACGATGAAGCAACCTTGTACAAATTGTTTCATCAAATACGTAGATAAGGGGTGTCAAACCAACAAAAATTAGATGAATTTTGTAGTAGTTAAAGATGGTGAAGAGGAAAGTACCCCACACATAACTTAACCATCAGTTGTTAAGACTAACAAATATGATCATATGATCAAACTTAAGAAAATATAAAAAAAATCCACCTCCTCAAGTAAAAATTGGGGCCCCCTCTATGAAGGTTATGAGGATCCAAAAAATCATTGGTTCATCTACAAAAAAAACCTAGAAAACAAACAATATCACATATGGAGATAAATAAATGGTGCAATTTGCAATAGCTCTCAGGAAGAGAACTCTCACATGGTCTATTAATTTTATATAGAACCAACCTATAAATAAAAGTGATATAAAGAGTATTTTCTTCTCCTTCTTTAAAGCTCAAGATGTTAAACGTCTTGTAGCCCAAAAACTAAAACAAATAAAACAATAACCAAATGAAACAGTCATGGAATATGATGAAAGGTTTAAGGATTTGTTAAGTGAAATCCATTACAATATTGATGAAGCCCAATTGGTTTATTGGTATGTTTTTGCGTTATTATTAATGTTCCACAGGGACGTGCCCCCCAAGGTCGGGTGCGCACACCCCTCGCACCCCATGCACCCGAGACGAGGAGATACCTGGGGAACTGTTTCCCCATGTCCCCCTTTTTGGGAGACGTGGAGAGACACAGGGGGGGGATTTCCCCAATGTGGGGGACACGACTCCCTAGAAAGGGGATACCTGAGCATCCCCTCTCAAAATGGGTTATGCGCCCCTTAAATTTGCTTGTAAACAATGATTTATGATAGGGGAAACCTAGTATTTGATCATATTGCCCTACTAAAGCTATGAAATTCATGGTAATGTTAAATTCTTAAAGTAAAAGATACATTCTTCTTTATCTTTCATTTTCATCCTTTTACTTAAATTTTTAACATTACCATGAAATGGCTCAGGATGTCACTCAAAATCCAGCATACTTAACAGTTTTTCAGGAATTCAGGATTCGATGGATTGCAATGTTTCCATTGCATTTTTTCCTGTACAAGGTATGGAATTAGTATTTAATCAAGAGCACCAAGCCCTTTGTGTACTTTAGAGAGACTTTTAGACTCATCGCTGCACTATTTTTTAGTTTTAGTTATATCGATTTACTATTCCAGTCTTCAAATTTCAGTATCTATTATAGTCTATTTTGCTTAGTACTAATTAGATTCTAGAATGATGAATAATGAATTTTAGTTTTAAATGAATTTAGAATCTAGAATGATGAATTTAATTTTTAAACCAATGTAGATTTTATAATGGTGAATAATGAATGATGAATATGGAGTATTCCATTATTGAATCTCGTGGTCTATGGATGAATCATGTATGTATTAGTAAGGATGATGAGTATGGATCAATGTATTTCATTACTTAATTCAATTATGTATGTATCATTGTATTTAAGCTTTCATTATTGAATATGAATTTGAAATATATACTAAAAAAAATATATATATATATACTGCGATGTCCCCCGCCCCCCTAAATTTCCCTAAAATTTGAGGGTACCCCCACACGTCCCCCTTGTGCGCCTCCATGTCCTGAAGTCTTGGTGGAACATTGGTTATTATAGAAGATATGAGGGCCATTGAGAATGAAAAAAGTGAAATCATGTGAAGAAGCCTTGAAAATGGCCCAATGAATTGAGGAAAATGATGACAAGCAATCAAATTCCTTAATGATTGATAAGAGATTAGAAGAAAAAAATAACTTTAACAATCATTGTTAACTTTATCCTTGTAGAAAAACAACCTTTGGTGCACCAATTGTAGGAATTAGAGAATGACAAAGGTAGTTGCAAATTTTCAAACTATTTTTATCATGTTTTCTAATGAGTCCACATAGACATATATTATGACATATGTTAAGCCGACCAAAAAATAAAAGAAATAAAACAATGACCAAATGAAACAGTCATGGAATATGATGAAAGGTTTAGGGATTTGTTAATTCAAATCCATTAAAATATTGATGAAGCCCTATTGGTTTATTGGTATGTTTTTGGGTTATTATAGAAGATATGAGGGCCATTGAGAATGAAAAAAGTGCAACGTGAAGAAGCTTTGAAAATGGCCCAGTGAGTTGAGGTAAATGATGACAAGAAATCAAATTCCTCAATGATTGATAAGAGATTAGAAGAAAAAAATCAACTTTAACAATCATTGTTAACTTTATCATTGTAGAAAAATAACCTTTGGTGCACTAATTGTAGGAATGAGAGAAACAACAAAGGTAACTGCAAATTTTCAAACTACTTTTATCATGTTGTCTAATGAGTCCCATCGACACATATTATGACATATGTCA
The DNA here is from genome assembly GCA_000404065.3 of Pinus taeda. NCBI lineage: Eukaryota > Viridiplantae > Streptophyta > Pinopsida > Pinales > Pinaceae > Pinus > Pinus taeda. The sequence continues at coordinate 188,393 of APFE031031896.1, read as the reverse complement.
AGCCATTTTGATTCATATTACCAAATAATGTCAATAAGGAATGTAAAACCCAAATTGTGTGTCATTTGCAAGGGTAATGCTTACTCTACACAAGAATATTAGTTGAACACTAAGACCAAGTCTAATTATCATGATGTTTATCAGACTTAGATATGAGACCAATTTAATGACCTAGCTATAAAAGGAGGAAGAGGAAACATTAGAGGAGAATATGGTGGACAATGAGGAGGCTACAATGAACAAGGTTGAGGCCAAGGAGAAGGCTATACTACTTCATGCTTTGGAAAAAAGGCCATGATTCACCTAACTGCCCTCTAAAGGATAAAACAAATTTAAGATTTTGCAACATGTGTGGATTGTGTGATCACTCATTAGAAAAAATGTTGAACAAAATATCTATATATCTTCTTCAAACTCTCTTCAAGCGAGAGGTTTTGAATTAAAAAAACTCCTTGTTATTACTAGGAGAATATTTTAGGAAATAAACAAGTTCTTCAACTTTACAAAAACACTTCCAAATATTCATATTTGAAACAACATAGATATATAATGGAGAAGGAAGTGGAATTATTCAAAAATGAAGTTGGACAATAAAAACCGATGAAGGACAATATAGTAGAGGAATTTTTGTAACTATTGAAAGAAAAGAAGTAAATCAATCACATGATTAAACTTTTCAATACACTGAAATATTATAATGAGGAGAGGAACAAATGTAGAAAATTTCTCGAACTATCCCTCGGAAAACATTTTAACTCTTACGATCCTAAAGTAGACCTTGAAATAGATAGATACATAATAAAGCAAGTTGTATTATACTTCATATCACAAGTGAACATCCTTCCAAGAGAAACATGGACAAAGTTAGGAAGGTCAACTCTCCAATGAGTGACCAACTACCTTGATCTAGTAGACTAGGGATTCATCAAACCCATTGGAGCACTGAAGCAAGTAAAATAATTAATTATGGGGATTCACAAGTTCGTCGACTTTGAGGTAATTGACCTATTTAATGGAATACCAACATATCCATCTCTGGTTGAAAGAATGTGGGGTCATAGAATGGAAAAAATCTCCCTCGAAAAAGATAGAATCAAGATAAAGGGAAATAAGAAAAATATTATAATGCCACTTGACCCCTATGAAGGAAAGTCATCGAAAGAAGCCTCAAAAGATAACAAAGAAATAAGGAGGTTATAGAAAATACTACATGAGGATAGAAATAATATGGTGCCCAATTCATTCGGATAAATCATATTAGGTTCCCCTCTCTCCATTGACAAAATTCAGATACCAAGCTACATGAATGGAAAATTTAAAACTTTGAATCCAAAACAAAGGAGTGTTAATCAATCGAAGTTGTGCCAATTAAGATTATATAACCTTTATTCATTATAAAACCAATGCCTATTGTTCAAGAAATAAAACTAAAGGTGAATCCTACATTGTTGTGATTTAAATTGAGCAAGGATATTTGTGCTCCACATAGGTTTAAAGAATGAGATTCCCCTATAAACAATATCGAGAAAGTAACTAAAACAATTGTAGAATAGGGGAGAATGCAAATATTAGTCCAAACCTTTACTAAACAAACATCTTGATGGTGGGATACCCATTCTTATAGACTTTAGACCTAGAAAACAACAAAAACCTATTTTGTCAAAAGGTTTGGAGGAAGAAATCTATCAACACAAGCAAACATCCCAGTTTTCAAGACAGGACAAAAGCTTGTAAAACACATCGAAAATAGTGGGGCAAAATAGATTAGTATAGGGATGAGATATTATGGCCATAAATGTTTCTCAATACTCTTGAAAATTTTGTGATTTAATTTTAGCAAGGATATTGGTGCTCCACATAGGTTTAAAGAACGAGATTCCCCTATAAACCATATCAAGAAAGTAACTAAAACAATTGGAGAATAGGGGAGAATGCAAATCTTAGTCCAAACCTTTACTAAATAGACATCTTGATGGTGGGAGACCCATGCTTCTAGACTCCATACATAGAAAAAAACAACAACCTATTTTTTCAAAAGGTTTGTAGGAAGAAATCTATCAGCACAAGCGAACATCCCAGTTTTCAAGACAAGACAAGAGCTTGTACAACACATCCAAAATAGTGAGATGGAATGGATTAATATAGGGATGAGATATTATGGCCATATATGTTTCTTAGTACTCTCGATTATTTTCCAAAAAAATAGTGTAATCTTGAAGAAAATCGAGATCATTCACTCCAATGGAGCGAGCTAAAAGGTAATTTTACTAAAACTAAATTGGTCGAGACAACTCATCAAATTAAAGTTTTTTTCAAAACAATATCCTGCGAACAATAGTTGACTCCTTTTTGAAATTCGAATGCAATTATGTATCATGCTCATCAAATTAGAATTCAACCAATCATTTGGAAATAGAGAATATCCATACACTAAAACTAAATTGGTCGAGACAACTCATCAAATTAAAGTTTTTTTCAAAACAATATCCTGCGAACAATATTTGACTCCTTTTTGAAATTTGAATGCAATTATGTATCATGCTCATCAAATTAGAATTCAACCAATCATTTGGAAATAGAGAATATCCATACTCCAGGCCAAAGATTCTATTGGAAAAAGGATTATCCGAAGAATCTTAAAAAAAAATATTTAAGATCAATGAGGAATGTGAGAAACTCAATAAACTATAATTTCCACCCATTTTTCAAGAAATAAAAATCAAGGACCAGAGAAGCAATGAGTCGAAGGATCCCTACCAGATGGATGCAAGAATAAAAATTAAAGAAGTCAATATTTCAAATGACGACTAACCAAAAATAGCCGAACTCGACAATTATTGGTTGAATAAACAAATGCCAAAATTTATTATATTGATTAAAGAATATCAAGAAAATGATAACAAGTTCACATCCCCGACAAACAAAACTCCTCCTCGACTTCTCACAAATAAGCTATGTAAGCTATGTTTCCAACTATTTATATAATTTTTTCATTTATAATCCGAATATAAGTAAAATTGTCATTTTTCTATCCTCAAAAAAATATTTAATATTATTGCTATTAATTTTGCATTAATGTTTTGTAAAAAAAAAAAAATCTATCTATTAAAAAACATGTTCTAATTCTTTTGATACACAACACCATGACAAAAAGCCATTTTGTACTCTAATTACAAACTTTAATTCAACAAGTTTACTTAATATAATTTCACTAATATTTATTTGAAAAAATCATAATTACATATTTGACATTTGACATGCTCATTTATAATTTTTTTTACCTAAATCACATATATATATATATATAAAATGAGAAGAGAGTAATCAATTTATAACAACCCTACAGACCCAATTCAAATACTAAGGACTTGAAATATAATAATAACAAAAATTAATACAATTGTGAAATTAAGTGAAAAAACTCCATATTAAAATTAATTAATAAAGATTGATTTAACGAATAATATTTACCTCCCATCTGCCAAATAACGTCGAATGACGAAAGGTATTTTTTTCTCTCGAAGCTCTTTCAAGGCAATCTTTGATTCAGCAAAGATTATATCAATAGTTTATAGAAAATTATGAGAAATAAATAAAAAATGAAATAAATAATAGTTTATGGAAAATATATCAAACCTTCAGTGGATCGCTTTCTCCATGAGTTTCAACCATGATTGGAGCACTCATGCTGTCACCAAAAATACAAGAAATGTAATTAGAACAATTTTGACAGAGAACCAAATTAAGGTTAAAACCTTTGGAAATTAAAGATAAACTTATTTATTTTGTTATAATAAATTTATTTGTTTAAATTTCAAATAGTATATATAAAAATCAATTAATATTTTAATAAAATATAAATTAAATTAATTAATTATTTTGAAATTAGATAAATTTAATATTTAAATTTTAATTTAAATTATATATGTTAAGTTCAAATGCTATATTTTTAATGATAAGCTTTGTATGTTTAGATTGTATTTACTATTATTAAAAAGAATTTATTGGTAAATATTATAAAATAAAAATTAAGATATTTTTAATAAGTGATATTTTTTTATAGTTATTGTTATGTTTATAATTTTTTATGGAAAGGGAAATTGTTTTTTGTAATAGCAATTAAAATTTGAGCTTTATCATGATGACCTTTTTGTCCATTACCTATTTCCTCTTTTTTTCTCTATTCGATCAACTTATTAGATCTCTCTTCCCCTTAGGATTTATTTTCATTTCCCCCCTTTAACATTCCTCTTGATAACTTCATTATACGACAAGCCTGACCTGAAAGATTGATCACAAATATCCCTCCATCAAAACCATCATTGAACACTCATAGTGATTTTGACTACTTGATTTATGTGTCTTGTTGCATTTAGATAATTGTATCCCCATTTATTTACTTTCTTATTACCCACTAGCCATATCCATTCTAAAATTTTTCCCTACCAACCTATTGTTTGGCATATTACGCTGGGATGTTGCATCTAATTCCTAAAAAATCACAAATCCTAACACCCCTTCTAGAAAAAAATGAAAGCCGACATTAAAAAATGTTAATCCAATATGCATATCAACATGCAAGAAGAGGAAGTCCAAAAAACAATACCAATATACTACTTCCAAGCCTTCATTTGGAAGTTTAGTGGGCTAATTCTTTCAAAAAACAATGGAAGTATAATTCAAGTAAAAATGGGTGAAGACCCTTAGATATGCACCCAAGACACAATTTTTTATGTAACCAAATCACAAAATAGAAGAAAAGATAGACCAACAACTTGAAAATAAGCCACTTTGAGGGGGAAACCTCCTTTTACATCACACAAATGAAAATAACTATTTCATATATATATATATATATGAGTCTAAAGAGTCACAATATAATAAGGGCCTACATAACAATAATAATGGAAGGGCACAACAATAACAATAGTGGGTTTCTTTGGGGCACAACAATAACAATATGGGGGTTGCATGGGGCATAACAATAACGATAAGGGGGCTACACTAGTATTATAGGGACCTAACATGCCCATATCCTTAAAAAATGTGTTGTCCACAAATCTTGAGTAGTTCTGGACGCTTCCATATAAAATACTCATCCTCCCATGTAAAATCTTCAGCAGTTAAGTTCTTCCACTTAATGAGATACTCTAAGATTAATTGATTTCATAGCTACCCAATTCTTGTTTCCTGACTCCTTTAGGATCCAATATGATTTTTCCTTCTTCGACAAGTTATGAAAATATTGTTTGAACTCCTCCCATGTAAAATCTTCAGTAGTTAAGTTCTTCCACTTAATGAGATACTCTAAAATTAATTGATTTCATAGCTACCCGGTTCTTGTTTCCTGACTCCTTCAAGATCCAATATGATTTTTCCTTCTTCGACAAGTTATGAAAATATTGTTTGAACTGAAGCTTGTCACCTATAACCTTCTCTAAGCATGAAACATGGAAAACTCAGTGTACTCAAGAAGATGCACGTTGCTCCAATTTGTATGCCATAGTACCAATATTTTTCAACATCTTGTAAGGACCATAATACTTAGGTGAATTTATTATCCTTCATAGCTTGCTTGAGGGACATTTGTTTGTAGCAAATACATTATGAGATGCAAACCTAGATTTGACCTTGATGAGTGTAATTAACAATTGAGGATTTGTTGACTATGTATAATACCAACGAGACATGTGCATATTGAGACAACATTTTTGGCAGAAGTATTTATGTTAAGAGGATATTTCTGAGAAGAAAAAGTATTAGATTGACTATAAATGAAAGTTATTAGGGTTTGATGTTGATAAACATAATAAGAAAAATTATATTTTTTTGAGCAGTTGGGGCTTAGGGTTTGAATAATACTAGGACTATTGAGCAAGGCTTGCATTGTGAGCTAAGTTGTTATGGATAGATGATATGTTAGAATATTTATAGTGATTGGTGAACTAGGGTGATATGGCTAAATGTTTGATGATAGGATGTTGTAATTTGACTAGAGGACATCTAACTTTTGTTATGCAACCAACTCACAAAACAAAAGAAAATATAGATCAATGACTTAAAAATTTATCCTCTTTGAAGGGGAAGCCTCCTTTATATTACATAAATGAACATTTCTTGGATTATACAAATGATAAGAGCTCCTTGGTATATATAGGAGTTTAAGGGGTCACAATATAATCAAAGCCTATATAACAATAATAATGTAAGGGCACAACAATAACAATAGTGGGCTTCTATGGGGCACAGCAGTAACAATATGGGGGATACATGGACACAACCATAACAATAGAGGGCTACACTAACAATAAAAATAAGGGGAGTACACTAGAATTATAGGTACCTAACATACAACTCCTTCAAAAAAAGTGTTGTCCTCAATGCTTGAGTAGTTCCAAATGCTTCTGTATAAAATTATCATCATCCCATGTGGAATCTTCAGTGGGTAAGTTCTTCCACTTAATAAGATACTCTGAAATTAATCGATTTCATAGCTGTCAGGTTCTTGTTTCTGTGAATTCTTCAGGCTCAAATATGATTTTTCCTTCTTTGTCAAGTTATAGAAACACTATTTGAACTAGGATCTTGTCACTGATAACCTTCTTTAAGCATGAAACATGGAAAACTAGGTCTACTCTGGAAGATGCAAGCAGCTCCAATTTGTATGCCATAGTACCAATCTTTTACAACACCTTGTAAGGACCATATTTTTTGGGTGATAATTTATTATCTTCTTAGATTGCTTGAGGGATGTTTGTTTGTATGGTTGTAGTCATAAAAATACTCAGTCGCCTACATTAGAACTTCTTTCACTGCAATGTTGATTTTCATGTTGTTTCAATTGATTTTGCACCAGAGTGAGGTTGTTCTTTGTTAAAATTGGTAACTAGCGCCAAACTTCATGTGGGTCACCTTATTCATGGCTGATTATACTTTTCTTGGATTCCTATCATCGAGAGGTGTAGGATTGATTTAAAGAACATCCGATTCTGATAAGTATTTATGGAGATATGAATCTATTTAGATTATGGACTAATTGTCAAAGTCGGCTAGCAACTTATGTAGGCTCAAAAGCCCAACAGATGCATCTATTCATTATCAACGTTTTTCATATAAATACAAGGAGCATTCTCCTCATTTGGTCACTCACTTCTCATCACATCTCTCTCTCTCCTGCGTAGAAAAAGAGTCTCTTCTCTCTCCTGTGCAGAAAGGTCTCTCTCTCACACGTGGGAAGGAAGGACGCAATTTTCTAGGGTTTACAAACTACAGATCAGAACTTTGACCAGCATTGACCAACATTCTCTCTCTAGACTGTGTAGCAGGTGAAGCTGACTCTCTTTGGAAGGCCGCATTTTTTTGCACAAGAAACAAGGTGATCCGACCTCCGATTTGGCAGATATTGATTGCCCTAGTTTAGGGCTAATGTCGCTAATGTTGTTGATGTAAATCAGACTTTTGTACTATTTCTCTCTGCTAAATTATTGAAGATAAAAGAAGATTTGATCAAAAGGTTTCCCCATATTGGGGTTTGTCCTTGGCTAGCCACCACATCTTGTGCCTCTTGTCTTGGCTTGTTTTTTGTTGATCATTTAAATGTTCTATCTGCACTTTACTTAATGTACATGTGATTACTAATCTGTGGATAATAAAAAGAAAGATAATTAAACTTCTCTAAGCATAGAACATACCATAATTTAACATGGTATCAGAGCCGAGGTGAAGAGAAAGTCAAAGCAAGAGCCAGAGCAAGAGCAATTACCGAAGACAAGGCTATTTAAGAACTATGGGGTCCTCAACGCACTTCCCTACTGAAGACAAACTTTGTGAGAAGTCTGACTACCACGGATGGAAGATGTCTCTCAATCTAACATTAGAAGAACAAGAAGTGCTCGACCATGTGAGAGGTGGAGTTGTCGAACCTTCATCAAATGCATTCGCTGCTGTCAGGAACAAATGGACCAAGGGGGAAGTCAAAGCAAAGAAGATCATCTGGGACTCTATCGACAAGTGCTTGGTGGCCTTTGTTTCTAAGCTGAACACCTCCAAGGAAATCTACGATAGACTGGTGATTTTATTTAAAGTTAATGATGCAAATCAAGTTCTATTTCTTAGAAATAAGCTGAAGGAAATTAAGAAGGGCAAAGATGAAAATATGCAAGCATATTTCTGAAGAGTCACTGAGATCAAGAAAAATCTCCTATCTATTGGGGAAGTAATTCCTGACAAGGAAATGGCACTCAACTCTTGGAGGACTACCATCTGAATGGTATATATTCAGGACTACTCTCCTCAACAATAATGTAATTCCTAGATTTGAGGAATTAATGGCTAGATGCATTCAAGAAGAAGCAAAATGGAGGAACAGGAAATGCCCACACTTAAAGGTCATCCCACTACCTTTTCTTCTCATACTAAAAGAAGAAACAATTTCGAGACTAAATCCAAAAGGAAGACTGGACCAAAGGGTGGAAAATGACAATGTTACCATTACAATAAACCAGGTCATTATTCAAGGGAGTGTCATGATTAAAGGAACTTACACCGAGATGATGATCAAAATCCCTCTCAAGGCAATCAAAGAAATGGCAGGTCAAATGGTCGAGGTAAAAGGAGTGCTGGAAATCAAGGAAGAGGACAACCATTCAAGAAGGTAAGAAATTCCAGGTATGAATCTAACACTGTTGACAATAAGCAAGATGAGTATTATCTACCAGCTGCTCTATCTACCACTGCTCCCCTAGACTCACTGGGAAATTGGATTATTGATAGTGGTGCCTCAAGGCACTTCACTGGTTACAAAGAAGCTCTTTATAATCTGGTAGAGAAAGAAACCAACCTGGAAATTGTTCTTGGAGACAATTCAAAATATCTCGTGAAAGGCATAGGAAATGTCACTCTTCAATTGAATCAGGGTAATACCATCCACTTACAAGATGTATTATATGTACCTAATCTCAGAAAGAACCTGGTGTCCATTTCAGCAATGGAAGACAAAGGCTACAAGGTGGCTTTCAGCGATGGCAAGGTACATGTATGGAAAAAGGACTATAAATATGCTTTTACTCTTCGGTTTCGAGTTGATTCATTATATCAGGTTAGAGGAAGTCCACTAGGTGTCATGACTTGTGACACATCTCTTCAGTCCAAACTATGGCATCGAAGGTTTTCTCACCTTCATTATAAATTTCTACCTGATGTAAGAAAAATGGTGACTGGGATGCCCAAGTTAATATTAGAGCAACGAGCTGTATGTCCAAGATGTGCCGAAGGAAAGCTAAAAAGGGGACCATTCCCCTCAAGCCAAAGCAAGACCTTCGATATATTGTAGATAGTTCACTCAGACATATCTGGTATGATGCCTGTGAACTCCTTGGGACGATATTCATATTACCTCATTTTACAGATGACTATTCTCGCAAGACTTGGATATACTTCTTGAAAAAGAAGGATGAAGTGTTCTCTTGGTTTCGACACTTCAAAGCCTTGATCGAGAATCAAACCAAAAATAAGATCAAGATCCTAAGGACTGACAATGGGACTGAATATGAATCTAATGAGTTTCATGACTTTTGCAAAGAGGTTGGCATTAAGAGGGAGACCACTACACCCTATACTCTTGAGTAGAATGGTGTGTCGAAAAGGAAGAACCGTACAATTGTGGAAGCTATCCATGCTATGTTCCATGGTCAAAGACTTTCGAAGTTTCTATGGGCTGAAGCTGCAAACACTACTGATATGTACAAAACCAATGCCCTTATCAAGTATTGGGTTCCAACACTCCCGAAGAAATGTTCACCCATAAGAAACCTGACGTATCTCATTTTAGAATTTTTGGAAGCCCTGTATATTTTCATGTGCTGAAAGAGAAACAGAACAAATTGGGTGCATCTGGAAAGAAAGGAATCTTTGTGGGCTATAGAAAAAATACTAAGGGTGCTCTAAAATATATGTAGCTGATCAAAGGGAAGTTGTGATTAGTCATGTTGTCACCTTTGATGAAGATATGGCTCTTAGTAATGTGAACAATCTTCCTACTGTATGGAGCTCTCAAGAAGCTGACACCAGGGAACCAAAAGAAAAAGATGATGAAACAATGCCCAATGTGGAAGAACCCATGGATCCTATTGATCCTCCTCCACCTGAGCCTTCCTCTTCTAGAAAGAGGCCTTCATGGCTTAGGGGGACACTTGATGATGCTAAAGGACACACTGCTCCCTGTGGAACCTTCTGTGAAAGTAAGAAGTCGAACAAGTATCAGGGATACCTGACTATCATGAGCACGATCATCCAAAATGAGCCTTCATCATTCACAGATGCCATCAAGCATCAAGTATGGAAGGATGCTATGACTGAAGAATATGATTCTATTATGAAGAACGATGTCTGTGATGTGGTCCCTAGATCCCAGGACAAGACAATTGTCACTTCTAAATGGCTTTACAAGATAAAGCATGCAACTGATGGAAGTACAGAAAAGTACAAGGCTTGTTTTGTCGCTCGAGGCTTCTACCAGAAGGAAGGTATAAACTATGATGAGATATTTGCACCTATTGCCCGATATACCACTATCATCTCGATCATATCGCTTGCTGCTTCGCAAGGATGAAACCTACATCAAATGGATGTCAAGAATGCATTCCTACATGGTTCGATCAAAGAGGAGGTCTATGTGGAGCAACCAGAAGGATTTGAGATTTACGATCAATAATCTCATGTGTGCAGGTTGAAGAAGGCCCTCTATGGGCTAAAGCAAGCACCCTGAGCATGGTATGAGAGGATCAATAGCTACTTGATGAAGCTGGGATTCACTAGGAGTGAAGCTGACCCTAACCTTTACTTTAAGGTTATAGATGACAAGCCTCTCATACAGGTGCTTTATGTTGACAACCTCTTCCTAATAGGTGTAGACCATCTCATTCACAAATGTAAGAGGGAGCTGGATTCTGAATTTGAAATGAAGTACCTAGGACTGATGCACTATTTCCTAGGACTTAAGTTTGGCAAAAGCTAGGGGAAATTTTCCTATCTCAAGGAAAGTATGTGGTGAAGATACTGGAAAGATTCGGCATGGTGGATTGCAAGACCAGAACTACCCCAATGGAGCTTACTACCCTGATGGAGTTTAACTTTAAGAAGTTAAGCAATAGTGCTGTCGGACGCATTTTACGAAATGCTACCGAGTATCGATAGCTCGTCGGAGAATTGATGTTCTTGGTAAAATCCCATCCAGATATATGCTTTTTAGTCAACACTTTGAGCCAACATATGATTGAGCCTCATCACTTACATTGGATTGGTGCCAAGAATCTACTAAAATATCTTCGTGGCACAATCACTCATGGATTAAGATACACTGCCAGAAATGTGAGACTACTTAGGTATATTGATACTAATTGGGCAGGCAATGTGGAGGATCTGAAGAGCACATTTGGGTGTTGTTTCTCTTTGGGATCTACATCGATATCCTGGATGAGAAGGAAGCGGAAGTCGATGGCTCTGAGCACCACCAAGGTATAATGCATTGTTGCTAGCATGGCCTCCTATGAGGCAGTCTGGTTGTGAAAGATCTTCTATGAGTTGTTTAGATTTACATTGGATACCACCATGATTCTATGTGACAACCAGAGCGGGATCCATTTATCAGAAAATCCCGTATTTCATGATCGCTCCAAGCATATCAATATCAGGTACCACTATATTCGCTATATGGTGCAGAGAGGAGAAATAAGGCTCCAACATATCGATATAGATGAATAAGTCACCAACATTCTGACAAAGCCCCTAGGAAAGATCAAATTCTTGAATTTCTGAGAACGACTTGGTGTCATTCAAAGACCCTTTGATGAGGGTCAAGTATGATGTACTGAGCTTTGAGAGCTCCAGGGGGGCACGAGGTACTTCTTGGAGCGACATATGACCACAAGGTGACTCACCATCCCCTATTGGTGCACTTTTTACAGGGTAAAAGGTTCAACCTTCCCCTGTGACACCCCAGGTGACTATGGAATAGGATGATTAGTTCTCTTGTGGGCCTGGATGATGTGTTATCCATGGAGATTGTGGAATAGGATGATTCATTCTCCTATGGGCCAGGATGATTAGTTTTCCGTGGCATCCATTGGACAAGTTGATTCGCTCTCCTATGGATAGGATGATTTGCTCTCTTGTGGACAAGATGATTCTATCTCATGTGGACACGATGATTAGGTCTCCTGTGGATAGGATGATTCGCTCTCTTGTGGATAGAATGATTAGTTATCTTGTCGAGGCATCCTACCCATGCAGTCTGGGACTGATGGGAAGTACCTTTCATCTGATCAATGAGAAGGGAAATGAGGATAGGGACCATAGTAGTACCGATGGACGCATCATTGTATCTACCGTACTCCCTATGCTAGGATGACCTTCATTAATCTGGGATCAATGATATTGACCTGGGACCAGTGAGAGTGGTACACACTCTGAGATTGACTTCGGGTCAGTGGAGGATGGTATGATACATCCTCGATCATTTCTTCTTCTTCATAATTCGAGCAAAGCATAGCAGAATCGAGCAGAGCAAAGCAAAGAAGAGCAGAGCAAGAAGGGTCAAGCCATACTGGACAGTGCATTTGATGGATGGACAACAGTGGTAGTCTGACAGATTTCAGATGAAGCTCTCCCTAATTGAGAGGGAGTGTTAAAATTGGCAACTAGGGCCAAACTTCATGTGGGTCACCTTATTCACGGCTAATTATATTTTTCTTGGATTCCTCTCATCGAGAGGTATAGGATTGATTTAAAGATCATCCGATTCCGATAAGTATTTATGGAGATATGAATTTATTTAGATTATGGACTAATTGTCAAAGTTGGCAAGCAACTTATGTAGGCTCAAAATCCCAACAGACGCATCTATTCATTATCAACGTTTTGCATATAAATACAAGGAGCATTCTCCTCATTTGGTCACTCACTTCTCATCACATATCTCTCTCTCCTGTGCAAAAAGGTCTCTCTCTCACATGGGGGAAGGAAGGACGTTGTTTTCTAGGGTTTACAAACTATAGATCGGAACTTTGACCAGCGTTGACCAGCATTCTCTTTCTCTGGACTGCACAGTAGGTGAAGCTGACTCTCTTTGGAAGGCCACATTTTTGGCACAAGAATCAAGGTGATTCGACCTCTGGTTTGGCAGATATTTACTGCCCTAGTTTAGGGCTGATATCGTTGATGTTGCTGATGTAAATCAGACTTTTGTATTATTTCTCTCTGCTGAATTATTGAAGATAAAAGAAAATTTGATCAAAGGGTTCCCCATATTGGGGTTTGTCCCTCGCTAGCCGCCACATCTTGTGTCTCTTGTCTTGGCTTGTTTTCTATTGATTGTTTAAATGTTCTATATGCACTTTACTTAATATACATGTGGTTGTTAATCTGTGGATAATAAAAAGAAAGATAAGTAAACTGCTCTAAGCATAGAACATACCATAATTTAACATCCTTTAAGAGTTGGAGAAATTGTTGTTGATGCTTGATGTGATCTTCCACTGCTTGAACCTTAGAATTTTCTCTTAAAGATGATGTTATGGATGGTGGATGATATCCATAAAGTTCCATAAATAGGGTAATGCTATACCACCACTCAAATGGAGGTAACCCCTTGACCCATTGTGTCTATTTATTAGATACATAGAAACAAAGATATCATTCCAAACATTTGTTCACTATCTCAGTTTTCCCATCATATTGAGGATGATTAGATGATCTATGAGCTAATTGAGTACTAAGACAAGAAAATAATAATGTCCTTAAATTTCTAGTGAAAATGGGATCTTTGTCACTTAAAATAATCTTTGGGTTTCCATGTAGCTTTTGAACTTTTTCCATAAATGCTGTAGAAATTGTACTGTATTTAAAAGAATGAGATAATGCACAAAAGCAAGCATACTTGGTAATTCTATCAACTACCACCATGATGACAGTCTTTCCTTCAGACTTGGGTAAACCTATGATAAATTCCATTAAGACCTCCTTTTGACACTGACTTGGAATGAATAAAGGTTATAACAAACCCAGGGTCTTAATTTTCTAACTTTATTTTATTGGCAAACCAAACATTCTACCACAAACTTCTGAATACCATATTTAAGGCCATTCCAAAAAAATTCCTTCTTGACCATGTGGTAAATTTTTAAAAATAATGAGTGCCCTCCTAAGGGGGAGGTGTGCAATTCCAAAATAATATTTTGTTTGATTTCGGAACTCTTACAGAGATATAAGCATCTTTGTACCATAATGAATCATTTTTCCAGTTAAATGTACCAGATGTACTAGGATCTTGCTGTAACTTTTGAATGAGTTTCCACACCTCTTTGTCATTTTTCCATTGATCCCTTGCTTCGGTTATCCAATCAGGTTGGATAATAGAAATGACACAAATAAATTCTTCCACATCCTCATCCTTTCTTAAGAGTGCATCTACCACAAAATTTTTCTTCCCTTTTTTGTAAATGATTTCAAAGTCATAACCCAACATCTTTGTGACCCATTTTTACTTCTCTTCAAAAGATAACCTTTGTTCCAAAAATTATTTAAAACTATCATGATCTATATTTACCTTGAATTGTCTTCTCATTAGGTAAGGGCATCACTGCTTTAAGGCATGTAGTATTGTCATCATTTCCTTCTCATAAATAGGTTTGCTTAAATAATTTCTTCTTGATTTGATGACTTTCAAAAGAAATGGGTCTTCCTTTTTGCATAAAATAACACCAATTCCATTTCTTAAGGCATCACATTACATAATAGAGGTTTTTTGTGAAGTCTAGTGTAGCTAACAACGAATCTTGGCACATTGCCTATTTAAAATGTTCAAAGGCCTTAGTTGCTTTTGCAGTCTAAGAAAATGCATCTTTCTACAATAGTGTTGTTAGAGGTGCTATTATTTTCCCATAATTCTTAAAAAACTTATGATAATACCCTGCCAACCCAAGAAATCCTCAAATATGATTTAAGGTTATGGGGATTTTCCATTCCTTGATGGCTTAATTTTGTTACAGTCTACCTGAATGCCCTACTGAGATAAAATAAGACCCAAATATTCCACCTCCTATACCACAAAGAAACATTTGGAGGGTTTTTCATACAATTGTTTATCCTCCAATAATTTAAGCACCATGTCAACATGTTGAACATGATATTTCGAAGTCTCATTGTAGACTAGTATATCATCAAAAAATACTAACAAAAATTTTCTAAGAAAGGTTTTGAAAGTGGAATTCATAAAACCTTGAAATGTGGAAAGTTTATTAGTAAGGCCAAAAGGCATGACCAAAAATTCATAATGACCTTCATGACTTCTTAATGTTTGTTTTGGAATCTATTTTATCTTTATTATAATTTGATGATATCCCAAACAAAGATCCAACTGGTGAAGTAAATTGCTCCATGTAATTCATCCAATAATTCATCAATTATAGGTATGGGAAATTTACCTTTAATAGTGAGCTTATTGAGCTCTCTATAATCTAGACACATACACCATGATCCATCCTTCTTGTTGTTAGAAAATTATATATTATAGAGTAATGGAACACATAAAATATTGCATAAATATAAACACAAAAAACACATAAAACAAAAGAGACACAGATATACGTGGTTCACCCTGTTGGGGCTATGTCCATGGAGAAACAAACAGTCCTTTTATTATATTATCCAGCAAACTAAAGAGATACAACCTATAGAAAATCTGATGTAAGCCCCTCTTCGCTCTCAATCTACTCCCTTTTCCTCACTTCAAATACAAATATACATAGATGCAATACAATTCCATCATATATAGTGAGGGGTTTCCTTCTAGGGCAAAAAAACCCTAAATTAAACATAACTTCTACTGTTAGATCATCTGCCTAATGAACAGCCCAGATTGACTAGAAATTACTAGACTTTTACAAGGCAATTTTACATCTATTTTTAGCTATGGAGGCGCTGTGCCCAAACCCCTGTCAGGGGACCGTTGGCCCCTGGACCCCCCAATCGAGGGGGATTGGCCCGTCTAAACCCCTGTGGGGGTGACAAATCTGCCTCACACACCTTGCGTAGAGGGGTGTACAGTCTTCCTGGGGTACACATTTGACTGAGACCTTTGAATAGAGTAGATAATCAAGCTCCACACCCAACACTTGTGCACCAATACTACTGGAGAAGAGAAAAGAAATTTGGCTAGGTTTAATTATAATTGCCTCTAGCATTTTTGCAACCATATGTTGAATTTCACTTTTTTGGGAATAAGGATATCTATATGGTCTGATGTTTGGAAGAGTAACTAGAATCAAGTGAATAGCATTATCATGATCAAGAATAGGTGAGATACATTTAGGAGTCTCAAATCCCATGGAATGAAAAAACTTTGGCTAGGTTTAATTATACTTGCCTCTAGCATTTTTGCAACCATATGTTCAATTTCACTCTTTTGATGATAGGGATATCTATATGATTTGATGTTTGGAAGAATAATTGGAATCAAGTGAATAGCATTATCATGATCGGGAATAGGTGAGATACATTTGGGAGTCTCAAATCCCTTGGAATGATTGTCCAAGACTCTTTCGAGATATGGAGAAATGGATTATTTCGATGTTTGAACATCAAATGAGCATAATTTTGAAATTGCACCTTGTTAACATTTATTCAAAAGTTTTTCCATGTCATTAGAGTTTATTATCTTCCCCAATTTCCCTGTGACACCCCTTAATTCAATTTCCTTTCCTTCCCAAAAAACAATTCAAGACAAGTTCTTGAAAATTAAAAGCTATCATCCCCTAATATTGTAACCATTGGACTCCTAATACAACATCAACACCTCCCATTGGAATGGAAATAATTGGACTATTCAATATATATTACCCAATGGTTAGCTTGATATTATGTCACTTCCCTAAGAAATTTATAGTTCCTCCATTTTCATCCATCACTTGACACTTTGGTGTTAGATATAGAAAGAAATTAATTCCATGGATACCTTACAATGAATCAATTAGCACTATTACCTTTTTATTCTTAATATATCCTTCTATATTGAGTTTTTGAAGAGTGGTAATTCCCACCAATTCATTACATGATATTGTCGAATTCATTTCTTCTTTTTCTGGGTTGGTTCCTGGTGTATATCCTTTTTTTTTATCCTTTTTTTTATGTTTCGTGGTCATTTTCATCCTCCTCTTCACAATCTACATAAAATAATTTCTTCTCAGCACACTTATGAACTTTAGTGTATTTTCTATCACAACCGTAAAAAATCCCTTTTTCTCTTTTTTCCTCCATTTGTTGTGGTGTCAACCTTGTAGGTTGTGGGAGGTTACGAAAAACAACACTTCCATCTTTATAGTTGTGAGTGGTAGACATCCTTATTGCCATAATTTTACTTTCAACTTTTCTTGCTACCCTAAATGCATTTTCCAATGAATTAGGTTCCAAAAGGCGAACCTCATGTTGGATGTTATCTTTTAAAGTACTTAAGGATACATCGATCATATGCGCCTCTAAAATATCAAATAACTTGATATTTAATATTTGGAAGTCCTTAATGTGCTCCACCATTAAACCCTTTTGTTTGAGACTTATCAAATGGCTAAAGAAGGTATTTCTCTTTGTATCCTTATAATGTGCTATCAATTCCTTTGTAAAAATTGTCCAAGTGACTATGTATTTACAAGAACAAAGCCATCGATACCATACAAATTGATTAGGTTCTAAATATAAATACGTAATACATACCTTTTGTGTGTGTTGCACATCATGTATATCAAATAATTTCTCCATATGTAGTATGCATGTTACCAGATCCTTGCTATCAAAATTTTTCATATAAATATTTGGAATATGGTTGGTCTTCAACCCAGAGTTAGTCTCTAAAATCATGATTCACAATCCTTTTTTTCTCATCATGAGTTTCATGGAATACCTTGTCACCATTAGGAAACATTTCTCTTAGTAGCTTTGTCAAGCCTGCCTTCAAACCTTCCATTTATGCTTTTAAACCATCCTTCAAAACTTCCATGTCCCTTTCTATTTTTAATTATAAACCATCCATGTGCCATTTCAAACCATCCATCTTAACATTCATCATCACTTCCAATTCATTTTTGGTTACTCTTTGCGAGAGTGAAATTTGTTGCACTTGGTCTCATAATTTTGATATATCATTTTGCATTTTTTACTCTTCTTCATGTTTCATAGTAGAGCTTTCTATTGGCTTACTGGTTGTATCCATTTTTTTATTTCAAGGAATTTTAGAACCAAATAATGATAATTATTCTTCAGTATTCAACTGATTTTTCAAACAAAATCTATGCAATTTTTTAAAAAATACACACATTTTTCTTCCTTTTACTTTGAATCACTTCAAACTGATTTTTCAAACAAAATCTATGCAATTTTTTACAAAATGCACACATTTTTCTTCCTTTTATGAGCTCGATATTAAAACTATTGTATCTTGTAACTTGGGCACCCAAGGTCTGAAATTTCGTCTTGTAGTAGACCTCTATGTCCTCTTTCCAATAACACTAGTTATACTAAGATTGGATTCTTCAGTATAAAGTTAAGCCAAACCTCCCAAGATGAACTGCTTATGGATTGGTTCAATGAAGAGAAATTGTACAAAATTCCATATATAACTATTTAGCGTTCAACCCTAAAAATGGTACTCAAGAAACTAAATTTTGTGCTATTTCAAACATTTTTTATGAAATCCATTTTGGATGCCTGAAATGAAAGTTATGATGATTTTCCCTGAGACACTTGTTTGAGACAGAATTCTAGAGCATACAAAAACCCTAATTTCCTTCAATCATATATCCAATAGCATAGTGAATCAAGCTTTGAAACTCTTAAATGATGCTCACCAAGATTTTAGATCCACATGGTCAAAATTTATAGTGAAAATGCCAATATGAACTATTTGAAATAATGAAACCCTTGGATCCAAAGCTCTGATACCAAATGTTATGTAACAAGATCATAAAAAAAAAAAAAAAAAAGATAAATCAATGACTTGAAAATAAGCCTCTTTGAGGGGGAAACCTCCTTTTACATCACATAAATGAACAATTATTGGATGAAAGAAATAAAAAATTCTCCTTGGTATATATAGGAGTCTAAAAATTCCCAATATAATAAGTGCCTACATAATAAAAATAATTTAAGGGCACAACAATAACAATAGTGAGCTTCTATGGGGCACAACAATAAAAATATGGAGGCTACACTAGGCTTCCACAAATTAGTATGCCAATACAACAAGGATTGGACCACAGGGTTATATCTACCCCAAGAAAGGACCAACAATATATACATATAGATCGAGCACCCGAATTTTCCTATAGAACTTTGGACTCCATGTGTTTTCGCAAAAAAATAAATCACATAAAAATAGATGAGAACACTTTAGATATGGATAACATGGCAGTTTCCAAAATCAATGGAAATATAACTAAATGAAGGCTTCAAAAAGTTACAGGATTAGAGTATGGAGGTTTATCTTATTGGTAATGCATAGAATTTATGAAACTACCTATCCAGTAAAGATATATCTAGGAGAAAGATCATTTGCAATACACTTTATTATGGAATATTATTGGTGGAAAGTGACTTAAAGATCATGAAGAAAAGGAATGGGTGATAAATAATCCTTACTTCATCCCTTACACTAATAAATAGCTATCAAAATGAATTGATTTTGGAAAATATCCACTCCATCCTACACCCACGCCCCTCTCCATTTCCTCCTCTATATCTTTCAGTTGGCCCTTTTCAAGAGCTCTCCTAAATGATAAAAAACCTAAAGAAACACCATGTGTAGGTAGATTTCATTAATAAAATGGTGATCCCACTTTCTTGTCCCCAAGCCCCACTTTACTATCACATTTTTCTCCCCTCCCACATTTTTTTGGTTATCCCAACACCAATTGAGATTCACCTGCCATTAATGAAATCCTTTATTATTTACCTCCCCACACCATTTATCCTTTTCCTTTGAATCAAGAAAAATTACACATTAATATTGAATGAGATCCAAATATAGACAATCTACTACCTCGTCGTTACAAACCATCATGGGTGAAATTGAGATGAACCATTTCATAGGTGTTTCCACACAATCTAACAGGGGTTCTAGGAGGGATACCAAAGGGACAACTACTAGACCAAATGACAATAATGGGACAAAGATCCATTTTCACCTTAGTCAGTGTCCCCAACTCTTTACAAACTTTCACTGATGGGAGGAGTCCTGGGATAATGGAAATCACTCAAATGATAGGGTCAATGGAAAGGTATAACATGATTTCAAAAACCTATTCAAAGGACAGACTCAAATAATGGCTCGGTTGCTTCAAAATAATGACAATGTCTCTCTAATAAAGGTTTATGAGAAGGCCTAAACCTTGAAGGGATACTCAATACAAGTGATACATCTAGATCCATGATTCCAAATGGAATAAAAGGACTTCTATAGGGTTTTGTGACACAATCATCATATAAATATTGGAACCACAAGAGAGAGAGAGACCCAAGGGATCCAAGCAAGGTCTAAGGTTTGAAAAATCAAAAGAGTATTGAGATACCTTAGGTCAAGTAAGGATAATATAGGTCAAGGAATGATTAACTTCCAACGCGTTTTAAAAGCAAAATGACCTATGAAATGATGCTAACCCAGGAGGGTGAAGGTTAAAAAATAGTTTTGAAACTAGGTCTTGACATATCTCTCAAAATAGCCACATGAATTTCTCAACACGTTAAGCGTGGCTAGAATAAAGGACAATGCAATAGTGTACCAATTCGCACCCCAAGTAGATGTCTCTAATGTAATTCACACTAGGACCTAGTTGGCCTTCTAGGGTTAGGGTATAAAAGTTGAGAAGAGAGAAAAATAATTTTTTAAGGGTTGATCAACTAGGATTAGGACCAGTGCCAGCCTATTGGGAGAAGTGGAGTCAAGGTAAACCATGAGATGACAATTCTCTCTTCAAGGAGACCTAGAATAAATTTCGCTACCTTAGATGCAACAACAACGAAACATCTTCTAGAATTTTATAATTCAATGGCAATTTTATGGAGCTTCAAGGATACATACTAATCAATCCTCTAGGAAAATTCATTCATTCTTTATCTAATGAGTCACACACGCAAAACTCCAATAGTTTTTAGTAGTCTAAGCCATTCACATTAATTAGGGCATATTTAATCACCATGAGAAAAAATTCCATGCACTAGACATTCATCAACATATAAGCATAGCATTATATGGCACTAACAACATAAAATATAGTATATCTATCTACAATATTACTAAAAGAAGCACCAATATACTCAAAAAATTTATCCAGACATCATAATTCATCGAGAAAATCCAAATTTCATCCTCTACTGTAGGTCTAAATTCTTTTTTAAGAGAGATCCAAATCCAAAGTGTGATGAAGAATAACAAATGAGGTCTCTTCTATTTATAGGAGGCTCAAACACATCTGATTTCTCTAATTAGCCTAATAAGCCCCTAAATGTGACTTTAATGTGCAACTTAACAACCCTATTAGTGACAAGCCCACCAAATAGCTCAAAAGTACAAAGTAAGCCTTTCTAATGAGGCTGAAACGATAGAATAATCATGTAAAGGGCCGTTGGAAGGGAAAAATAATTCCTCCAGTTGCCAAGATGAAGAGGAGGGCTCTCAAAATGATGACCAAGGGTGGTGACCCCTTGGTTTCTCAGAAAAACACCTATGGTGCTCCCAAGCGATTATGGGGCACAATGGTCTCATGGGTCTACAACTAGATCAAACATGTTGATGCTCCATAAATAAGGGTTAGAATGATGACATAAACCCTCTCAAGTCTCTCTAGATGAGACAAAATCCCATCTGGGCATTGGATCAAATCCCAAGTGGTAGGTACAAGAGTGTGGTCGGTTGGGAAACATTTTCCAAGTGCATCATCATCTCTATATGGATATGGAAGGAATAAGTAGTATGTGGTGCTAAAGAAGCACATGGCATGGCAATAAATTCTTTGTTGCGGAGGAGGCCCATGGCTCTCAACGCTCACCCTACAAGTGAAATTATGAGGGATTTGATCACGTATAGGGAGGCCAAGTCCAAGATTAAACCCACCTACAATCCTATATAAGATCCAGTGTGTCTACTCACCTTCTAGTACAACCAATCATTAGTGAAATTGAGTAAAAAAATCTTACAAATCTGGGGCATAAGTGGAAACTTCATAGTTTCATTCCCTTCCAAATAGGATTTATGGTGTATAGGTGTCACCAAACTCAACAAACAAGGTTAGTAACATAACCTATTAGGTGGTTTCAACCTTTAAGGGAGCAACAAGCCCAGGGTACATTCATTAGATGGAAGGTGTCATGTGAAATAGTGGATGAATGAAGGCGGGCAATAGGGAAGGCTCCAAGGCACATGCCATGGTACAAGGGTAGATATAATGAGGGAACCCCACACACTTGGTGTATAGGTGTAGGAGGGAGTAATCATGGAACATTAGTTACCTTAACCTTTTTCTTCCACCCTTCTTCATATGCCCTTTTCCTTTTATTGATTTTTCTTTCTTTTAACTAGTTGGGCCTCCAAGGCATGAGAGCATGATGTGTATGATAAAGCAGTGACTACCCCCTTAAGGTTGAGCAGTTCATCTCCCACCATGGTTTGGGAAAATCATGGGTTCCTTAATAATGGAGGGGGCACACATAGGGGCCCTAGTGTTATAAAATCTTAAAGGCATACATATTTCCTTTATGTTGATAATTACTTGTGAGATTCTTATGATCTTATTAAATTTCTTGTGTTCTTCTTTTATCTTAGTTCATCCTCTATATTCATCACATGTACAACCCTCATGTATAACATGAAACTCCCCCGAACCCCCACACACCTCCCATCACCTAAGAGACATTACCATTTAATGATTTCCCATGATTTATGCTCATGCCAAGCATGGATGGCTTCTACACTCTACAAGCAATTTCCTCTCAAATTGACTATTTTGGTTGCCATTTGGCAGAGCAGTTTATGAACACATGGAGGGGAATTTTGGGAACCTGAAAGAGGTTTTTCTCAAGGAAATACCAAATAACAATAAACTCTTACCAAAACAATAACAAGAAGATCAAAGATACCATATCTAGCTGGAAAACAAGGGAAAACCCCAATCTAGGGGAAAACCTAGTCAATAACTCTTCCTTCAATAGCTTCACGAGATAATCCAAGACTCTTCCTAGACACAAACTTCCTCCACAAAAATTCATTCATTTCTTCCTTTTGTAGATGATAATCCTTTGATCAACAACTTCGACCTAGTAGTAAGAACTAGCAGTCACAACTTCGACTTAGTAGCAGTAACTTACGTGCAACAACAGTAGAGACTTTGATCTTCCTAGAAATTTTACACGTGCGAGAGATAGATGGCCCAAAACTTCGATATTGACCTTCATTTAAATTCTCCTCCTTTTCCAACTTTACACATTTTAAATGCCTCTTCTTGTAAATCAAACTTGTGTGAATGAGTGTCCTCCAAATGAATCGAACTACTCCAATGCATAGGCTTCTGTTGAGGTTGAATTACCCTATTTGAGGCTGACTTGATCTCCTTGAGGCAGACTCCGTGTGGAGGTGACAAATAACTTATTTGAATCAATAATAAATATTTTTACATGATTCAAAAGCCCAAGAAGGGTATCCTTTAATGGAAAATGTCTCTAATGACATAGTATAAATCCTAGAAATCCTCAATGGGGATTTTGACCTAAAACATGATGACCAAAGCATGAAACCCATGTTTTAATAAGTCACAATAATAATAATAATAATAAAATTATTTTTCTTTCTTTTAATAAATACATTTCATTATAACTCAAATATAATTTTTGAAGACCAAACCTAGTTACATTCTTCAATACTCCCTCTTAACTAGGGAGGTATTCATACTTACATATACAAGTACATAGAAGATCTCAAAACACTTGAACCATGATGATTTTAGGCACTTACAGTGCCACAAACTAGATTTTTGACTAGTGCAATCTATCTAGGTGGAGGACCAAGATGGACTAAATCTTTCCGCCTTTCTATGTACCATTACACTTACTTTCTAACCATAAACCTAGGGAACTAGGTGTATAATGCAAATTCAGAGCTCTATGACCAATGCCACCCTCCCTACTACTTCAGGAACTAGAAATCAACACATATGCTGGCTAGATTTCCTCCCAGAATTTTTAAACATACAATGCCTCAACACATCAAATATCTCTTGATAACTTCAAGCATGTTTTTCAAAAAATTCGAGACATTTATCTGAACATTCACAACCCCAATCAGCATCAACCTTTTAAATACTCATGAGTAAACACAAACCTTCAGGGTATTCAGACATCTTGATGTTGCTTCACAATTTCTCACAGTAGGACTTAGATGCTTTCCAAACAAATCTTGACAAAGGTTTCTTGAATCATTCAGCTTCCTTTCCTACTTCACATTCAGCAACCAATTCATACTTTCCTTATTTCAGCAACACCTCAATATGAATTCTCCAATTTTCTTCTTCAAGGTATCCATTATGACTATAATATGCTCTCCCTCTCAACTTGGGAGATATCCTTCCCTTTATCTCAGCTCCCTATTAGCCTAGGGATATTAACTTATTTCTATGATATTGAAGAATATTTCATGGCTTCCATCCTTCTTAATCATCATCATTCATATAACTTCCTTTATCATGCTTTATCAATCAAACCAACTTTACTTATGAATATCTTCAACATCTTGAATATTATTTACCTCGATAACAGGTACAACCAAATACATCCATAGAAGCATGAACTTAACTATATCATAGCCATACAATAATGGAAGCATTGGAATTTAGAAATCAAATACCTAAACTTAGTTAGGTTCAAAACAACAAGAGACACATACTTTTATACTACAACTTCTTGCTAGCGTTTTATCAAAAACCCTAGACTTCATCATTAAAACTTCGAGCAACTATATTAAGATAATAATCTTCATTATATCTACGGTCTCAATATTTCTTCCAGAGATATGACATGCTCTATTATAATATATTTCAAACCCTAGAAGAAATTCAAACAAGTATAGTTCTACAATGCATCCAACGACTTTAGAATTTGTATGTTAGACTTCTACTAGGATTTAATGCAAACCCTAGATTCCATGCATGAGACACTAAGCCTTAGATGACAATAATCAAAACCATTACAACACAATCCAAGATTTCAACAAAATGACCAACTTCTACTAGGGTTTGTAGTGAACCCTATATTTTTATCATTATAATGGAAACAATATCATCATATCATATCCTAGACTATCAAACTTCTTCTAGGAATTAGTTACAAGCCCTAGAACTTATCAACAACTACGTTAGAACAAATGCATATCTAGGATAATCATGCACAGACATATTATAACACATATAGGACAAACTCAAGACACAAATATCAATACTTTTAAATTCATACATATAACGTTGATTAGGTTAGGGAACAATGTCGATTAGGTTAGGGTTTTGATTAGACGAAAAAATCATACACGTTGGGTTTCATTCCTAGGAGCTTGCTCTTGATACATAAGGGTTTTTCTCATAAAAACTAATTTACCAAAACCTCAAGGTCTAGGAACACATTACCATTCAAACCTAAAGGACTAGGGTTTTCATAATAATACTAAAACTCCAAACATGATATTACGATCAAAACCCCAAACATCAAAAGAATAGAATTTTATAGATTTCATTAGTAACCCTAAGTAGACCAAGGATTTCACATTAGAATATCCTTAAGAACCTATTAGGGTTTCACAAACATAATGATTTTAATGAGGGTAGATTCAATCTAATGATTAATCTCCCAAACAAGAATCTTTATGATTCAAAGGTCCTAGAAATAACACTTTAGTAATGTAAAGCCAATTTCTTAGAATGAATGAATATACCTTTATCATGAAGAGAAACAAAAATTATAGTATGAGGCATACCTTTGAGTTGGAAAAATCTTATAGGACATATATTCCAATATAACTTCTATGCTCTATCTTGTGAGGTCTTCTTCGTAGCCCTTGAGTATATCAACAAGATTTTCCTAAATAAGGAAAATATAAAAAAAAAAATTTATTAGCATCTAGTATAACCACATCTAGATAGGAAAAGGAAAACTAAATATAAAAGATAATACAAAGGAGTAAGATAATTATCTTTGTAAAATGGTGAGGGATCCCTCTTAATCCAATCTTAAGGGATACCTATAAATTTAACAAAAAAAATCAACAATGTTTTTCCAAAGCATGTTAAACCTATAAGTACTAAAAAAAAAATTAAAACAATTCAAAAACTTAGTAGAAGGATAGAGTCCTTAAGGGTCCCTATAAAATAGGTATTTGACTTAATAATCTTCCTTCTTATTCTTCTTTGGTGGCCCTTCATCGGAAACACTTGCATATTCACTTTCTCTCTTCTCATTTCTATGATTTTTAGGGCAATTGTTTCTATAGTGACCCATATTGTGACAATTGCATCATTCAATTTTGGATAGGTCTATCTTCCTACTAGGCCCTTTAGAATTCTTGAAGTTTCCTTTGTTCTTGTGATGAGCAAAATAGGCATTTGAAACTTTCTCCTCTTCATTCTCTTTGTTGCTCACTAATGAAATTCTAACTTCTTCTTGACTGCATGGATTCCATAATTATTCGAATGTAGGATTTTCCTTCCAACTGTTGAGATGTGATGAAAAGGAACTCCAAGATGTTGGTAATCCTAGAAATGTAGTGACTACAAGTTTTTTTTAGGTACTATTCATCGATTTCCTGGAGTTCATCTCTGATTCTAGTTATTCTCACAAAGAAGGATGACATATTGTGTTCCTTTGCCATCTTTATAGATATCATTTCATTCTTAAGAATTTGTATTTGACCAAGATTCTTGATTGTGAACACTATGGATAATGCCTTATACATATCTTGAGTAGAATCTATGTTGAATATATATGGGATGAGGTTATCCTTTATTCCATTCACCATTAGTGTCAAGGCCAATATCTTCATTTCACTGAACATTTCCTGTTCTGCATCACCTGACTCATGTGTAGGATTATTTACTTTTCCTTTGACTAGATTGAAGACTTTATTCTTTTTGAGGATGAGGTCTATCCTCTTTTTCCATGCCCTATAGTTAGATACCCCTTCTAGTTTGTTTTCTCCCTTCATTGAGTTAGAAATTTTCCTTGAAGATGGTAGGATTGACTTCTTATATGATCCTGTTGATGACCCTTATTCAAACTTCTTAAAACACCTTATCCTTCCTTTCAATAGATATTCAAGCCCTTTTTCTTTCTCATTCACCTTAGTTCTAATACCATGTTAGAAAATCAAAAAGGTAGAAAGATTTTCTTTATGTTGATAATTACTTGTGAGATTCTTATGATCTTATTAACTTTCTTGTGTTCTTCTTTTATCTTAGTTCACCCAGAAATTACCAAAACAATAGCACAAATATCAAAGACACCATATGTAGGAAGACAACCAGGGAAAAACTCCATTCTAGGGGAAAACCCAGTCAACAAATCTTCCTTCAATAGTTTCACGAGATAATATAAGAATCAAACTTCCTCCACACCAAGTCAACCCTTTCTTCTTTCTGTAGATGATAAGCGTTTCAATAACAACTTCGACCTGACAGTAACAATTGGTAGCAACAACTTCGACCCATTAGCAACAACCTCATCCTAGCAGCAGCTAGCATCAAAGACTTTGATGTAGTAGTAGAGATTTTGATCTTCCTAGAAAGTCCACACATGTGAGAGATAGATGACCTAAAACTTCGATGTTGACCTTCCCTATAATTCTCCTCCTTTTCCAACTTCATTCCTTTTAGCTACCACTTCTTGTAAATCAAACTTGTGTGAGTGAGTGTCCTCCAAATGAATCAAACTTCTCCAATATATAGGCTTCCAGTGAGGTCGAATTACCATGTTTGAGGTTGACTTGATCTCCTTGAAGCCAAATTGGTGTGGAGGTGACAAATAACTTATTTGACTCAATAATAAATCTTTTTACATTATTTAAAATCCCAAGAAGGGTCTCTTTTAATGGAAAATGACTCTAATGACTAAGTATAAATCATAGAAGTCCCGAATGGGGACTCTACCTAAAACATGAGAACACAAGTAAGAACCCATGCTTTAAAAATCACATAATAATAATAATAATAATAATAATAAATTATTATTATTCTTTCTAATAAATACATTTCATTATTACTCAAATATAATTGATGAAGATCAAACCTAGTTACATTCTTCAACACCTAGGAACCAAGGTGATGGTGATGATGATAGGGGGTAGAGCTCATGTTTGGCTTTTGCCCACAAGATAATTTTTCTTTTTAGCTACTTCAAACTCTAAGTCATCCCTCTAGGCCTAACCCAATGTGTGGACAAGGGGAGGGGTGTTGAAGAATCTAGGGAAAAATAAGTTTAATAAGATTATTCTTTCCATGTTAACTATTTGAGGTATTTTAATTTTTTCTTCTTAGCATAATATTCACTTGTTATTATTAGAGTGTGTATTCCTTAGTTCATCAAATAGCTACCAAGAACAAAAGAGACAAGAACACAAGATGTTGGCTTTCTGGCAGGGCCAAAACCTCTCTTCCTTTGAGAGGAAAACATGCACAAAATTCTTCTTGTAGAGATTCCAATTGATGAATACCAAGACCATGAACATTCCTATTTATCCACTCCAAGACTAAGGCACCAATCCTATTCTTTGTCATTGCTGAGATCATCATCATTGCTGCACCACAGAGGCCATCACTATTGCACCGCCAAGATCTTCATTACTGCTGCAACATCATTGTTGCACCTTCATTGAGGCCTTCATCAATGAGATCTCCATATTGAGATATGTATATGAGAGTTGTACTTAGAATCACCGAGATCATCACTGTCTCATCATAGCTATACCATTGCCGAGATCATAACCTTGTGACTATGTCTCCATCAAGTTCAAGATCATAACTATGCTAAGGTCATGACTGCACCTTGAAGTATGTTGAGACAGAGTGTGTCACTATGAGATCTTTTCATCATAATTATGTCAAAATTGTGTGTGCTACTATGGGATCCTTGAGATCATCTTCATCACCAAAACTATGACTGTATTTGTTGAAAATAGCAACAAGAAATGCTAAAAATAAAAGTTCTAAAAATAGCACTACTATAAATAGCATTTTGGGATACATTCCAATTTTAGTTAGTCCCTAAACTAAAATTGAGAATTAAAATTCGAATTTGATCTTAGCAGCTGCTTGTAAAATAATTAATTAATTCGTCTTGAGTTAATTAGTTGTAGGAAATCAAACATGAAGTTTATGTGAAGACATGCAACAGTTTCTCCATTGATTGAGGAAGTTATCCCTTGATTAAAGGAGATCAAGATGAGTTGTACTTTGAGTTGTAATTAGTTAGCTCAGTTAACTAATTAAGTCTAGTTAGATTAGTTCAAATAATTTGTTGAACTAATTGTGAGTTCAGTTAGTTAATGCATGTACTGAGAGAAGGATAGCTTGTGAGCTAATGCTTTTTGTAATCTGAACATATTTCCACTTGTATGATAATACAGAGATCAGGGTTTTTAGCGAAGGCTTTCCCCAAAGTATTCTTCTATGTTCATGTGTGATTTCTTTCTCATTCTTAGTTATATGTGTTCTATTTGATCTTACTCATAATCGATTAAGCTTCCGCAAGTTTGTTGTAGAAGTATATCTTGTATTTTGCTTTAGTATATTGCATAATCTGTTGATCTACAGTGGGAATTTCTACATGGTATCGGAGCAAAGGTGATAAAAGTGAAGAACAATATACAAAGAAGGGAGAAGTTTCAAGTTTCAAGTTCCTGATTATAGAATTCGAATTCTTATCACATCTCAAATTTCACCAATGGCATTCAATGGTTTAAGACTCGAGTATGCCCTTGATGGCAGCTTGAATTATATAGCCTGGAAGGATTGCATGGAAGTAGTATTAGAGGACAATGGTATAAAGGACTTCATTGATCAAGAATTCCCCAAGCCAACAATGGCTAATGCTACAGAATTGGTGGAATGGAAGAAATGTGTGGCTAGAGTGAGGAGAATCCTCCTGGAGGGAGTTCGAGACCACATTGTCTCGAGCCTCCATGGGAAGGAGACACCATTTTCAATATGGAAAACATTGAAAGATCTATATCAGAACAGAAATGATCAGAGGAAGCTGGCACTAAAAGACAAGCTTCGGAAAATCAAGTGTGAAAAGGGTGACATGATCTCTACATATCTGAACAAGCTCACCACCTGCAAGGATGAGCTTGGAAGTGTAGGGATCACGACAACCGATGATGACATGGAGATTCTTGCTCTCCTCGGTCTTCCTAAGAGCTGGCATAGTTACCAAGACTCGGTTAATGGAAGAGAGAAATTGCCAGATTGGGAATGACTTTGGTTGGATCTGTTGCAGGAGGAGATAAGAAGAAGCACCAGAGATGGATCTTCATCAAAGCAAGATGATGAAGAAAATCTAGCCTTTGTGAGTAAGGCGAGGAAAGGGAAAGGGAAGGCAACATTGCTTCAATCTTCCTTGAACAAATCCCACCATCCTTGCCACTCCTTAGCTCCATTCCCCAAGTCCTGGACCTCTTCACACCCCTATTTCACCTCCATACCCATTCCTCCATATTTTTCACTCATCCATCCTCCAAAATCCCATTTCTAAACATCCTGTAGAAATTTCTGAACATCCTGTAGAACCTCTGCAGACTTCCTGTAGAAGCTCACAAATGAGGTTTCTTGATAGCCAAACCTTGTGAAACTCTCTGGAAGGGTGTTAGGGACTCCTTAGACCCTCTCTGAACATTCCCGACCTCTTCCAAGCATTCCTCCTCATTTATCCACCCCTACACTGTCAAAAACAGTAAAAGCACATGCATAATAATCCTACAAAGTCATTCAAAAATACAAAAAGATGTTTTCTTCAGATTTCATTATAAAAGTAGCTTAGGCACATGCATTTTACCTTCTGAAGTCAATGGCATCTCATTCAGTAGCTTGCATCTTCCTTCTTGCATCAGTAGGACTAGCTGGTAGAATTAGGGTTTGC
>APFE031031896.1:123599-154791 GCA_000404065.3 Pinus taeda | reverse complement strand
CATATCCGTGCATCCATTTCAAAACCTGTTTCATGGGGAGATGCATATGGGTGATAGTAACCTACCCAAGCAGTTTCAACCAATTCTGATGTACGGTTTCCGAGAAATTGATCTCTGTAATCTTCAACCATTTCCCATTTTCCTCGAAATCTGTGCATCCATTGATCGCGATTTTGCTATGGGAGGTGCATAATGATGATAGGAACATGTTCAGCAAGTTTCAGATCAATCCGGTCTATCGTTCGGGAGCAATGGCAAAAACAAGTTTCTGGCCTATGAAAATTCAACATCAGTAGCTTGAGGGTGCAGATCTGAATGTGAAAACAAATTTCTGCAACGTAAATCCGACCAGAGGACATCTGCACAAGGGAAACAGCCATGAATCAGCAACCAAGCCATCATGCAACCACAGAAACACATGCAGCAGCAAAAAGCACCTCACAGCAGCCACATTCGACTTCAAGGTACGTGACTAAACCTCGTTCCTCTGATTGCATGAATGTAATTTGGAAACTGCATGAGCAATGAGATGGTGGTGATTAAAAAAATTGGTGGCATGCTAACTGGCCACCCTCATCCAGTTCTCTAGCGCTCAGCTAGAAATCACGTAGCATGCATGTACAGGTAACTCACGTGAAATAAAAAAAAAAATAGGTAGTGGTGACTGTTTATACTTCAACATGATCGATGGACGTGATTACAGACAGAGAACAAACAGTTAAACACTGCAGTGGGGACCAACAGTCTACATGAGGCCAACGTGTAGTGGCCAGCTCACCCTCCATCAACGGAAATCTCCATAAAATAGCCAATTGAACTCTCACCTCTGTTGTTTACAGTTTATCATTATCCTTGCAGCTGCAACAAGCTCCATACCAACTCCATAGCAGCAAACCAAGCTTTCTCGACCATTTTTTAAACCCTCCTGTTTATCGGCGTTCTACAGGAAGACGTTCTACAGGAAAGTACAACAAAGCCTTCCAGAGCAGAAAAGCCCGAGTTTTTCTTCATCAAATTTGGAGCTTGAAGAGAGGTAGGCTCAAAAACACCATTCCCATACATGATATTTCGAAAGGTGGTGAACTAGCTTGTTTGAAGTGGGGAAATTAAAACCAGTCTTCCTATGGGTCAAGAATGGTGGTTTGCTTATATGATACACAAAATTTCTTTTAAATGGTGTTGCGTTGTACTCACCTCCATGATTCCTATTAACAAACTCTCCCCACTATTATGAAAAACCGTTGTAAGGCTCACCTATGCATGTATCAATTTTTTGTGTGACTGTTATATGATTGGTATAAAAATCAGTTCTGCACTCTGTCTGTGAGAGCTTCATTCCCTTTGACAAGTCGAAGTCTTGGGCGGCAGCAGTATTTTAACCAGAGAATTGGTGAAAGGGGGAGATACAAATAGCAGAGAAACCCTGACCTAAGAACCAAGGGGGAAAACCACATCTAAATTTCCAGTCTAACCAGAGCTCAAGCCGAAAACAGGGTATCTTCACCATGCCTGGAGGGTTTATCAGAAAGGAACCCTCAAATTCCAAGAAATTGAGAGAAACTCCTGAGGTGGTAGACCTGTTTACCCGTGCAAAGTGGATGACCTTCTGTGATAAAATCCAAGGTCATGATGATGAAATAACAGAGGAGTTCCTAAGGTCCCTACAGCCCAAATCGAAAACATTGGCAACTGTAAATTTCAAGGGATTGACCTTGAAACTCACCCCACAACTCATTAGCTGGGTCACTAAATTGCCATTGGGGATGCCCTGGGATAAAGAGGAAAGGAAATTCGGCCAAAAAGCTAAAAAGGAATTCTTCCTACCAGAAGAATAGTTTTCAGAGGATAAAAATGGTGTCCGGAGAGCTAGCTTACAGCCATTTTGGAGTGAGGTCAGCCTTCAAATTATGAAATATATTACCTATGAGGGGTGATTTAGTATTGTTTATGGGTATCACTTCCGATTGTTAACTGAGCTCAGGCATAATATGGATTTTCCCTCATAACAAAAATTGAGCATCCCATACTTCCTCCTACAGTCATTGATTGAGTGTGGCACAAAACTGAAGGAGGGGACACCAGACTAGCTGGCTCATCATGGGCTTATCAGGTTCCTGGTAGAAGATGCCCTCCATACTTATACTGTCCCTATCTCCTGGGAGATTTTTCGTAATATGACCAAGAATGATGATATCCGGACCCTGGCAGAAGAACTCACTTCATCCAGCAGTGAGGAGAATGAACATATTGAGGCAGAGAAGAAACCTAAAACTAAGGGTAAGAAAACCCAGGACAGGCCATCATAGGAAAGGCCACAAGAACAACAAAAGGAAAAGCAAGAAAAAGGACAAGCTGTTGAGGCCAAAGCTGGGAGTAAAATCAAAACACCAATGCCAAGGGAGAAATGGTTGCAAACCCAGGCAGAGAAGACTGAAAAGATGCAAACAACACCCAAGGCAACCATAGCACAAGTCAAGGAGAAGGAACCCCCAGCCAAGCAAGCCAAATCAGGGAAAATTAGTTCTACAGGAAGCCACCAGACTGTTTCTACAGGAAGCCAGAAAACTGCTTCTACAGTAAGCCAGAAAATGGCCACTACAGGACTTTCTACAGGAAGTCTAGGGAAAAGGCAACAGAAGGAGAAATTGGCCGAGATTTTAGCTAAGGAGGCAGCAGCTGTGCTGCCCACCCTAAGCACATCCCCCAAGCAGAAGGAGAAGCGAAAGAGGGAGCTTCCACTATATTTTAAGGCAAGGAGCATTCAGATAAGAACTGGTAGACCCCAACCATAGTCAAAAGAGCCAATCACAATTGTAGACACCTCAGCTACACAAAAGGAGAGGTCCCCCTCAAAGGCACCCATCACCTATGAATGGGGAAGGCCATAGACATCCACCTGGAGATAAAGAATGAAAATGTTGGACACAAAGATAGTTCTACAAGAAGCTGAGACCGTTCTACAGGAAGTTGAGAATTCTCTAGGAAAAGGAGCACAGGCAGTGGGAAGAAGCAGAGAGAAAAGCATGGTTTCATGACCGAGAAGAGGACATCACTTTAGGAGCTTGGCATGACAGGGAGGCCACCAAGGCCATCAAAGAGGAGGACATAGATTAGTTGCTCAAAGGATGAGCAACACTTTCAGTAGGGGGTGATGATGAGTACCAAAAATGGATAATTATATGGGCTCATTCAACCTCCTAATTCAAATTAATCCACCATTCTCATTAGTTTATTGCATGTTTTTTATTATATTTATGCTAATAGAGTGAATTGGGTTAGTCATTATGCCAAAAAGTCTAATGTGTGATTTATGCAGATTTTTGGTCAATTTTGAGACAAAATCAAAGGTTTAATGAGCAATTGGCAACCAAATTCGTGGAATAACAAGGGAGAGGATTTGTAGGAAGGTGTCCCCTTCATTTATGAGCCCTTACCTTGAATTATCCATAAAAAACTCCAAGCACAAGGGGTAGCCAAGCAAGTCAAGTAGGACTGCTGTTAACTACAAGTTTTGACAGCCGAGTTCCTAAATTTTAAGAGGACTGTTGGGGTCCTCAATTTATATAAATAAGAAGGCTTAGGGCCTCAGTCGGATGTTAGTCAGATTTTAGTCAGATGTTAGTTAGATTTTAGTCAGTAGGTTAGTCATTTTGTTAGTCTATTTTCGCACTTCAGTGCAACTCTATATCAGCACATTTTTGAGCTTTTCCTTATAGACAATTTTTGGGATATAACTATTTTTTTTTATCAATAAAGATGAATCCAGATTTGCACCAGCTCTAATCTTTCTTAGGAAGCTGTAGCTCTTGGGGTTGGTCCCAACCCAAGTGCCAGTACCTCCTTTGTGCACTTTTATGTGTCTTTGCTACATTCAGAGAATAATTTCTGTTATTTAGATTAAAAACTTGCTTTGTCACTTAGATCGTTTTTGATGATTGAGATAGCTTTTCATGCTTCAGGTTGTTTTGATAGTTTGGTAAAGGAAAATACCTACAAAAAGGCCACCAAGCAATCCTTGATCTCATCTCTCCCTCCTTGGGACCATGAGCTGAGACCAAGGCATACTTGCTGCCACAAAAACACTATTTTTGCCTCTTCATGCAATTACTAGTGTTAAATTTTTAGTTATGGAAGTTGATACCAATTGTACTTGAATATTTAGAATATATTTTTTCTTAGCCTCCATAGTTATGTTGCATGCCTTTCTACCAATAAACTTTTGTTCATCATGTTTATGGTTTTTAGGTCAAATTAGGTCAAAATAGCTAGATCTTTAGTTTTCCTAGTCTTTGTTGATCAATTTTGGAAAATAGTGTGCAGAACACTTGTGATACCTCCCTGCCTACCCTTCCTCCATCATACAACCTGATCCAACCCATAATCCAAGATTCCTTTCCTTCATTTGCACATTTTCCCACTTTGCCCTAATTTCTACATTCTTGTGCAACATTGCTCCCTCTATCCTTTAGCAAATCCAACCACCTTCATCACTCCTTAGCCTCATTTACTAGGTCCTAGACCCCTTCACATCCTCATCCATCCTCCATTTCCACTTTCCCATCATTTTTCCACCATCAACCCTCCAAAATCCTGTTTCAGATCTTCCTGTAGAACATCTTGGAGAACATCGTGTAGAACCCCTGCAGACTTCCTGTAGAAGTTCATGTGAGCAGTTTTTTGAGATATGATCATTGTGAAACTCTTTGGAAGGGTGTTAGGGACCCCTTAGGCCCTCTTCTTACCTTCCCAACCACCTGCAAGCGCCTACTCCATTTCCTTTCGCCAGTCAACCTATGCACAGTAAAAAATAGTTAAAGTACATGCATAATAATTCTGCAAAATTACTCAAAAATGAAAAAAGATGGTTTTCCAAATTTTGCTTCAGAAGTAGCTTAGTCACATGCATTTTACCTTTCTAGAAGTTTATGGCATCCATTCTCAACGTTTCATCTCTTTTCTTGCACCAGTAGGGTTAGTCAATAAAACTAGGGTCTGCTAGGGTTTGCATTTCTTTTGAGCTTTCAACTTCTTTCTGCAAGTAGACTAGCCTCTTTTGAGTTACCTTTTGTCCATCACAGTTAAAAGCTTCTTCTAAGAGCTCATAGAAGTTGGATTAAGCTCCTAGCAGACTTGTGCCAGCTGTTCAAGTGACAGCCTGTGGCAAGAGCTAGTACTTGTGCATATAGCACCGTCGCTTCCAAGTTTTTTACTAACTATCGGGTTGATAAAAGTAAAGAAGGGAGCCCTAGGAGTTGCAACATTATTGCTGCAATACTGGAGCCCACCATATTTTTGGCGCCATTGCCAGGGAAGCGTTAGAGTATTAGTGATTGCTGCTTTTCTTCTATTTTCTACTGCAACCTTCTGCTAAGTAGTTTATTTCAGCAAGAGTAGAGTAGTTGTTTCATTTCCCTTCTGCAATTTCATTTCCGCAAAAGTAGATTAGACATTTCCTGCTTTCATTTCATTTCAATGAGCTTAGATTAGATATTTCCCACTTTCATAAATTAGCATTTCAATTCTGCAATTTCAGTTCTACAAGCGTAGCTTAACGTTTCATTTCTACAATTTCATTTCAGCAACATAGATTAGTCATTTCTTGCTTTCATTTCAATTTTGCATTTTCATTTCAGCAAGATAGATTTTAGTTAGTTGCAGTTCAATCTATTTCAGTTTTGCAGGTACAAGCAGAAAAAAAAATCAAAAATCAACCAAAAAGATTTCCTTTCATGCCTTGTAGGAGTAGATATAATTCAGAAAAATGTTTGCACAACACCCCCACTGCTTCACACAACCAACCTTCTCTCTTCTTCGATGGTTGTGATTAAGAAGAACCCTTAGGTGGAAAGAAATACATATTCGAAGAACCTCTGGGGGAGAAGAAGAAGAAAACATTCATCTGGAGCAAATGGCTAGAAACATAAATGTTGGAAGCAGTACCTTTTCTTCCAACTCATCCATTGAAGGTGAAATTGGAAACATGTGGGAAGATGTCAAGAGCGAGATCAGACAGGCTATTGCCATGCAAATGGATACCTTGTAGATCCAAAGGAAGCAAGAGGAAGCTGAGAGGGCTTTGGCCATCTTTTGTCCTAGGTACACTAGAAAACATCTTAGGAACGAATGTCCATTGCACTCCATAGAAGTGTGTTTTGTTTGTGAAAAAGACCATCCTACGAACAAGTGCCCTTCCTTACCTGGACTTAAAGCTATGTATCAGAGGGCCAAAGGAGCCACTGAACCACTCTATTTCATCAACCAAAGGAGGCCACATGGACCCAGACCTTACCAGCAGGGAATACAAGGGATATCCCAGACCTATTATGACCCCTATCAAGCCACTTCCATGCCTTCTTGGGGTCCCCCTGCTCATCCTTCCTGGTCCACACCTCCTCCTTTGTCCTTCACATCTCCATATTATGCCCAACCAGCTGCTCATCAATTTCACCCCTACGCTTAGCCACAGCCTCAGTGGAATGAACCTCATTAGGGGTGGAGGCCCCAGTACAACACTCCTCCCGCTCCTTTTCCTCCACCACCTACCCAAAAACAACCCCATCCACATTCATCTCAAATATACACCCCCACTCCACTACCCATACCACCATTTCAAAACCCGCACATTAGAGTAGCTCAACCCAATTACAATGCTGAGGCACAACATGTCCAAACAACTCCTTTTGAGCTCAATGATATTCACCATATCTTAGGAAGAGTATTGTAAGAAAGAGATTATATTGACAACATTAAAGGACCATATCCAACAAAAGAAGATTCAAAAGAGGAGATCAAAGAACCATGGGCTGCATTTGATGAAGAGAAGACATTAGAATTAGAGATTGAGAGAGCTCTCTCATGGTTACCATCAAATCCTTCATGTATTCAAGAGAAAAATCAACAAAAAGAGGAAGATGAGAAGGTCATGGTAGAAGGTGACATGAAGAATGATCCAGATCCGCAAAAGGACCAAGGATATCAAAGCTATATTGAGATATGGTTCCATATGGTCACTAAGTTGCAGCAGTACTCTCTTCCTCAGCTATGCTTGATCCCTTCAAAGTCAAATCATTTGGTCTCTGAAATCTGGATACCTATCAAAGCATGCATTTCAAGCCTCCACATCATTTTGTCTATCATCTCGATGTGCACATGGCTCCATTGGAAGTATTCTTATACTTGAAAATGATTTTGTTTTTTAAGTAGGGTAGGATAACAAAAATAAAAATAAATGAAAATGAAAAAAATGAAAATAAGAGGAAAATAAAAATCTAAAGTGAAAACCTCCTCAAAGGCGCCTCAGATTGGCTCATTGATTGAAAACCTCCATGAGGCGGTCAATGGGTTGGAAAGAAGAGAAAAGAAAAAAGAATAAGATCCCTCGGTGAAAACCTCCCTTGGAGGTGCCAAAGGCGGGCAATTAGGGTGAAAACCTCCATGAGGCGCCTTAGTTGTTTTCAAAAAAAAAAAAAAGAGAAAAAGAAAAATAAACCTAATTTTTGTTGAATAATTGCATGTTGCAGGAAGGACATTGCAGGTTAGGAGGATCACACAAAACAAGGATAGAGGTCAGCACCAGGCTACCAGCATCCCTCACAATCCATTTCTCCATGACCACCACCATTTCCCAAGGTTTGGTCCCATTCGGACTGAGATTTCACCTTCTACAGGAAGTTCTGTGTCTTCTACAGGAAGCCTACAAACAAGCCAAAATTGATCTCTAAAGAGAACATGAAGGCTGGGAATCTATCCATGGGGCCTGTAAACATCCCTGTTTCCATCCCTCACCCTTCTCCATCATTTTTCCATCTCATTCTGCTTCTTTTATGAAAATTGTGTTTTCTACAGGAAGTTCCTGTAGAAATTGCAGAAAGATAGAAATGGATTTTAAAAATTAGTTTGGCGAACATGATAGCTTCATAAAGGGTTCATAAATCCTCCTGCAATCTTCAAACCCCTCTTCCATCATTTCCATGCCTGCATCACAGCGCAAGGTCATTTTTTCTTACTGTGCAAAAGACCTGCAGAATGCTTTGAAGCAAAAATACATAGAACGGAATTTTTTTTTTCCCTAACTTGAAAACCGTGCATACATTTAAAAAACCATTTTATGGGGAGTTGTATAGGGATGATGGCAACATGCCCAAGTAATTTCAGCCAATTCTGATGCACGGTTTCCAAAAAATTAGCCTCCATCACCTTTAGCCATTTTTGCATTTTCTCCATATCTGTGCATCCATTTCAAAACCTGTTTCATGGGGAGATGCATATAGGTGAAAGTAACCTGCCCAAGTAGTTTCAGTCAATTCCAGTGCATGGTTTTCGAGAAATTGACATCTGTCACCTTCACCCATTTTCAGTTTTTCTCAAAATTTGTTCATCCATTGACCACAATTTTGCTATGGGAGGTGCATAACGATGATAGAAACATGCTCAGAAAGTTTCAAGTCAATTCAATCTATTGTTTGGGAGCTATGGATAAAACAAGTCGATGTCTTGTAAAAATTCAACATCAGCAGCATAAGGGTGCAAATCTGAACGTTCAAACAGACTTCTGCAGCTTCGAGCCATCCAGAG
This sequence comes from Pinus taeda, assembly GCA_000404065.3. Lineage (NCBI taxonomy): Eukaryota > Viridiplantae > Streptophyta > Pinopsida > Pinales > Pinaceae > Pinus > Pinus taeda. Next base: position 146,217 of record APFE031031896.1, on the reverse strand, counting down.
GATACCTACATAAGAAAAATAGCCACACATCAGATAGCAAAAAGCATATAGCATAAGGGATCCAGGCATGCAGTAATGGAATATGAGCATGCAGCAGCAAAAAGAACCAAGCAACACGTCAACTTACAGGTAAGTGTCTAAAACAGTTCCTCTATTTTCATCTGTATGATTCGAAAGTGCATGAACGAATGAAATGGTTGGATTAAGCTAGAAAGATAGCCAGATAACCTGACACCCTCAGCTAGTTCGATTACACTCATTCGGAGATCACCCAGTGCACGTGTTTAGTCAACTCACGAGAAATTAAAAAAACAAGTAGTGCCAGATGTTCTGAACTCCAGCACACATGATGTCAAGTGATTAACAGGTAGAAAACATGAATTTTCGTGACATCACTGCAGTCTGCATGGGACCAACACACATTTATGCCACCTCATCTTCTCACCACGAATCACGTCAGTAGTTAAAAGAAAACTCAGTTAACACATTCACCACTCTTTGTTCATTGTGCCTTCATGACGTCCCCAACTGGAGTACACGTCCACCACTTCTAGAGTAGCTAACCAATGGTCCTCTGCAAGATTTCTGCCTGATTTTTCGAGATTTCTGCTTGTTTTTTAAATCTCCCGCCTATCGGCATTCTACTGGAAGCACAGTTTCGTTCTATAAGAAACGAGAGCCTTCTACAGGAAGGCTTCTACAGGTAGGCTCGAAAAAACTCCTCTATGCCTGGTATGTTTGTGCAAGGTGGTGAATTAAACGGCATCAGATTGGAAAATCAGAGCAAAATTCTACCTGTGTATTGGAAGTAAAACATTTTCCTGTGTATTGCACTGGGTTTCCCAGTTGTTTCTGCATCAAAATTCTCCTCCACATTTCCTCTTTCTAAAAATTCCCCTATAGGGAAGATATATGCAGTTGTGGAGGCTAGCCTGTGTATGAAAATTTTGAATTTGCATATATGTCTGTGTGCTGAGAAGAAAATTTGATCTTTGTGCTCTGTCTGTAGAAACAAAATTCTTCCTTTCAAATTCTGGGTGACAACAGTTTTCAAACAGGGGAATTGCTGCCATTTGATGTTCTAAGAAGCACATGAAAAATTCCTTCTTGGGTTCAGAAAAACCGAATTCAAGCAGAGGGCAAAACAGAGGAAGAACAAAAGGAAAAAGAGGAATTTGACAAGACCATTGAGCCTAAAACAGAGGACAAAACAACAAGCAAAACACCAAGGGAAAAGAGGATGCAGAGTAGGATAAAAAAGGCCAAGGAAGCCCAAAAGAAGACTGCCACAACCAAGGTAGGGACCTAGCAAGAGAAAGGAAAGACACACCCTGAGATATTAGTGACACAAGCAGAAACAGGGGGCATAAAGATTTCTACAGGAAGTGAAGGAAAAGAACAACAGAAAGAGAAATCCCCTGAAATGTTGGCAAGGGAAGCAGCAGCTATACTTGCCGCATTAAGCACACCTACAAAACAAAAAGAAAAAGGCAGGCATCCATGTATTTTAAGGCCAAGAAAAACACAAGAATTCAAACAAGCAGAATAGGAGGAGCAGTGGAAGGACATGGGCAAGAAGGCAGAATTGTATGGCACACATGAGTAGACCACATTAGAAGCTTGGGATGATAAGGAGGCCACCAGGGCCATCAAAGATGAAGAGATACATTTGTTGCTTAGAGGATAAGCAACATTTTCAGGAGGGGGTGATGATGAGCCCCAAAAATGGGTAATTATATGGGCTCATTTAGCCTCCTAATTCGACTTAATCCACCATTCTCATTAGTTTATTGCATGTTTTTTATTATATTTATGCTAATAGAGTGAATTGGGTTAGTCATTATGCCAAAAAGTCTAATGTGTGCTTTATGCAAATTTTTGGTCAATTTTGAGACAAAATCAAAAGTTTAAATGAGCACGTGGCAGCCAAATTCGTGGAAGAACAAGGGAGAGGATTTGTAGGAAGGTGTCCCCTTCATTTATGAGCCCTTACCTCGAATTCTCCATCAAAAACTCGGAGCACAAGGGGCAATCGAACAATTCAAGTAGGACTGTTGTTAACTGCAAGTTTTGGCAGTCGAGTCCCTAAAGTTTAGGAGGACTATTGGGGTCCTCAATTTGTATAAATAAAAAGGCTTAGGGCCTCATTTAAGTTAGTCAGTTTTTAGTCAGGAGTTAATCAAATTTTAGTTAAATTGTAGTTAGATTTTAGTCAGTAGGTTAGCACTTTAGTGCAGCCTGTATCAGCGTATTTTCAAGCTTTTTCTTGTAGACAGTTTTTGGGATGTAACTATTATATTTTGATCAATAAAGAGGAATCTAGCTTTGCCCCAGATCTAATATTTCTTAGGAGGTTGTAGCTCTTGGGGTTGGGCCCAACCCAAGTGCCCAGTACCTCCTTTGTGCACTTTTATGTGTCTTTGTTGCATTCATAGAATAATTTATGTTATTTAGATTAAAATATTGCTTTGTTACTTAGGTCATTTTTGATGATTGAGATAGCTTTTCATGCTTCAAGTTGATTTGATAGGTTGGTAGTAGAAAAAATCTTCGAAAAATGCCACCAAGCATTCCTTGATCTCATCTCTCCCTCCTTGGGACCATGAGCTGAGACCAAGGTGTCCTTGCTGCCACAAAAACACTGTTTTTGCTTCTTCATGCAATTGCTAGTGTTAGATTCTTATTTGCAAATTTGGTACCAGTTATGATTACATTCTTAGATCCATTATTGCTTAGTTTTCATCGTTATCTTGCATGATTTTCTACCAATAAATTTATGTTCATCATGGATGTTGGTTTCTAGGTCAAAATAGGTCAAAATAGCTAGATCTTTGGTTTACATAGTCTTTGTTTGGTCAGTTTTGGAAAATACTGTGCAGAAAACCTATGATGCCTTCCTTCCTACCTTTCCTCCATTAGACAACCTGCTCCAACCCCCTAACTCAGATTCCTCCCTTTCATTTTCCACCCCTTTTCCAATTTGACTTAATTCCCATATCTTTGTGCAACCTTGCTCCCTCCATCCTTGAACCAAATCTGATCGCCTTAACCACTCCTCATCCTCATTCACCAAGTCCTAGACCTCCTCACATCCTTATCTCACCTCCATACCCACTTCTTCACCTTTCTTCCACCATCAATGCTCCAAAATTCCCTTTCGGAGCATCCTGTAGAAGCTACAGAACATCTTGTAGAACCCCTGCAGACTTCCTGTAGAAGCTCACGAAAGTGGTTTCTTGAGATCCAATCACTGTGAAACTCTCTGTAAGGGTGTTAGGAACCCCTTAGGCCCTCTTCTCACCTTCCCAACCTCCTGCAAGCATTTCCTTTCGCCAACCTCTGTAGAGTCAAAGACAGTTAAAGCACATGCATAATAATTTTGACAACTTACTCAAAAATACAAAAAGATGGTTTTTTCCATATTTTACTGTAGAAGTAGCTTATTCACATGTATTTTACCTTTCTAAAAGTCAATGGCATCCATTTTCACTGCTTTCATCTCATTTCTTGCACCAGTAGGGTTAGTCGGTAAAATTAGGGTTTGCTAGGGTTTGCATTTCCTTTCAACTTTCCACTTCTTTCTGCAAGTAGATTAGCCTCCTTTGAGTTATCTTTCATCCATCACAGTTAAAATCTTCTTCTAAGATCTCATAGAAGTTGGCTTAAGCTCCTAGCAGACTTGTGCCAGCTGATCCAGTGACAGCCTGCGGCAAGAGCTAGTACTTGTGCATATAGCATCGTCGCTTCCAAGTTTGTTATGAACTACCGGGTTGATAAAAGTAAAGAAGGGAGCCCTAGGAGTTGCAGCATTATTGTTGCAATACTGGAGCCCACCAACCTACATATGAAATTTATTATGAACTAGCCTTTTCATTTTTTGAACTAATGATGAAACTGTCACTGCAGAGTCAGATTGGCTGCAAAATAGGATTAGCTACAGAACTGGAACAGTTGCGGAACTTGAGAACAGCTACGGAATGTAAAATAGAGAATAAAATGTGACTTTATGAATGAATGAAATGGAGATGACTCTGTGAATGAAAATATGACAGAATGGAAATGAAAATTGGAGGTGGAAGAAATGTTGAAGAAGAAAAATTTGTTAGTGAAATATGGTGGTGGAGTGGAGTGAAACTTGCAGAAGTAAAACATAATGAAATGAAGTAAAACAATGAATTTTCAAAATGCACAATGAGTCACCATTTTTTGGAAAATATAGGGTGTCAGAGTCTTCTGATTTTCACCCTGGGTTTTTTGTATAAGCATGCCAATCAGTGATTGGTTTTCAATCTTATACAATTATTTATTTATTTATTTTTATTTTTTTTAGATATGATGAAAAGAACAAAGACTAAGTTGGTGGAAAAGAAGGATTCTTCTTCACCAACTTCATTTCAGAATTATTTTGAAAGATCTTGATGAACTCCTCCTTTGAGATTGGTTTTTGATAAATTTTCAACCTATGACCATTCACAAGGAGAGGAGTTTGATTCTCATCTATTTTTCTGATTCTTACTGCTCCATTACTGAAAACTTTTTCAATCTCATATGGCCCAAGCCAATGAGTTTGAAACTTTCCTTGAAAATTCTTAAACTTTGAATCAAATAATAGTGCCCAATCTCCCTCTTGAAACCTTTTGTCCTTGATGTACTTGTCATGCCACTTAGCTCTCTGTTGTTGAACTAAACTAGTCTTTTGAACAACTTCTTGTCTGATCTCATCAAGTTCATTTAATTGCTCCAGTCTATGCTTTTGAGCTTATGATAAATCCATCCCCAACTAGACCGCCATCTTGAAAGTTTTAACTTGGAACTCTATGGGGAACAAGACTTGCTTTCCATAAACAAGTTCATAAGTTGTATGTCCTGTTGTGTTCTTCCATGTAGTTCTATGGGCCCACAAAGCTTCAGGAAGCCTTTCTGCCCAATCTCTTCTATGTAGATGCACAGTCTTGGTGAGGATTCCTTCAATCAGTTTATTTGTAAACTCCACTTGACCATTTGCTTGTGGATGATAGGGAGTGGATTTCCTATGCTTGAGCGTGTACTCTTCCATAAGCCTCTCCATCATTTTGGATGTGAATTGAGTTCCTTGATCTATCACAATTTCTCTTGGAACACCAAAGCGAGTAAAAATATACTCAAAAATAAAATTAACTATAGATTTTTCGTTAGCAAAAAGTAATGCTCTAGCTTCTACCCATTTGGTGACATAATCAGTGCATACCAATATATACTTTTTCTACTTGGATGGAGGATTAATAGGTCCAATAAAGTCTAAAGCCCATTTTTCAAAGGGTTCGATAAGTAGCTGAGGTTGTAATGCCATTTCATTTGAGGGAGCAGGTTTCCCTACCCTTCGGCAGTTGTCGCACCTTCTGACATATTCTTTAGCATCTCTGAAGATGGATGGCCAATAATATCATAAATAAAGGATTTTATAGGTTGTCCTCTTGTCAACAGAGTGTCCACCACATGGCTCGTCATGACATGCTTTGAGAATATCAGGTATTTCATCTTCCCTGACATGCCTTCTAATCATAAGATCTGGCCCTGTTTTATACAATTTATTAATGATCCATGAATATATTGCACTATTTTGAATAATCTTTCTTTTTCTCTCTAGGAAATAAATTTGAAGATAACTTCCCTATAACCATGTAGTTAGCAACATCTGCAAACCAAGGATTTTGAGTAGTTACTGCAACTAGATATTCATCAGGAAACTTATCCTCAACCAGAGAGTCTTCTTTGATATTCTGAATCTTGGACAAGAAATCAGCGACTATGTTTTGTTTTCCAGGTCTATCTAGCACAGTAATGTTGAATTCTTGCAAAAGTAAATGCCATCTTGTAACTCTGCCATTAGTAATAGGTTTATTCATCAAATATCTAATTGCAGAGTGATCTATATGAACAAAAGTTTCATAGCCTATTACATAGTGTCTAAACTTGTTAATTGCATGAAAAACAGCTAAGAACTCTTTTTCAGTCATAGTATAGTCCAACTCAGTGGGAGTCAAATTTTTACTTGTGTAGTAAATGGCATAAGGAATCAAATCTGTTTGTCCCAATACAGCTCCTAGAGCTGTATCTGAAGCATCTGTAGAAATATGGAAAGGAAGTTTCCAATTTGGTCCTCTTAAGATAGGTGCTTTAGATATTTTGCTTTCAAGGTTTCAAATGCTAGTTGGAAATCAAGATTCCACTTGAATTCACAATATTTTGTAAGCAATTTAAAGAGTGGAGATGCTACTTGGGTACCTTTTTCTATAAACCTTCTATAATATCCTGAAAATCCTAGAAAACTTCTAACATCTTTTTGGCAATTTGGAATTGGTAACTTAGAGATGACTTCAACTTTTGATTTGTCTACTTTAATCCCATCTCCTGAAATGTGATGTCCTAAAACAATACCTTATGTAAAAATCATAAAGCATTTTTCATGGCTTAGTGAAAGGTTTGTTTATTTACATCTTTAAAGGACTTTTTCTAAAGCTTCTTCAAATGTGTTACCGTAGACTATAAAATTATCCATATATACCTCTACACAATCATGTATTAGATCAGAAAAAATTCCTAGTACTGCTCTCTGGAATGTTGTTGATGCATTACATAACCCAAAAGGAAGCACTCGGTAGGCAAAAGTTCCCCATGGACAAGTAAATGTGGTTTTATCCTGATCCTCAGGTGCTACTTGAATTTGATTATAACCACTAAAACCATCCAAGAATGAGAAATATTGTTTACCTGCTAATGTATCTAATACCTGATCCATAAAGGGCAAAGGAAAGTGATCTTTCAAGATTGCTTTATTCAATTCTTTGTAATCAATTCACACCCTCCATTTACCATTCTTTTTAGGCACAACTACCAAAGGAGAAACCCATTGGCTATCTGAGATTGGGTAAATGAAGTTTACATTGAGTAATTTTTGGAGCTCTTCTTTCACAATCTCCCTAAGGTTTGGATTCATTCTTCTTTGAGGTTGTCTGACTGGTCTACTATTTTCCTCAATATAGATATGATGGATACAAGTCTTAGTATCAATACCTTTCATGTCAGTATACTCCCATGCAAATGCAGCAGAATGTTTTTGTAATATTTTGGTTAGCTCTTCTTGTTGTAGTTTCTCCAAGTTTTTGTTTATGTTCAATGTTCTACCTAGAAAAAATTCCATTGTAGAGCTACCAAACTCTTCCATAGAATAGAGAGACATCTACCTAGATGACAAGTATTCAACATTAGATTTTTCCTGGAATTGTGCATGATCATATTCTGAAGATGTTTCAAAATTTTCCTATGTGTTCAAAATTTGACTATCTTCACTAATTTATGATATAGTAAAGATAGGTTGAATAACATCTTCATCATCGATCCATTCTTTGTCATCTATTTTTGTGATTGCTTTTGATAGAGGATACAAAATAAATTTCTTTGTTCAATTACCATCAAAAATGTACATGTCACCAAATCTAAAACTAATAAAAGCATCAGTTGTGGCCAGCCAAGGTCTTCCTAAGATGAGTGGGTGTCCTCCTAGATTATTCTTGGGAGTTAAAATCATGAAATCAATAGTATACTCCCAAGAATCTAAGGATACTGAAATGTCTTCTAGCATACCATCTGGTTTGATTATTGATCTATCTGCAAGTTGCAGTAAGGTAGCTGTGTAAAGAAGGTTAGGAAGTTTAAGCTGCTCCATAATCTGTCTACTATAATGTTTATTATTGCCCCTAAGTCAATCAATGTGTTTTGAATTTCAATCCCATTTATGTGTGTCTTGAAAATTGGAATTCCTGGATCCACATATTTCTGTATGGCAATCTTTCCCATCATGATATCTGTTATTTTTCCTACCAGGTGAATTCTTTTTGTTTCTCTTGGTTTTCTTCTTGGTCTTTTGATGCTCAACTCCTTTATTGTCTTGGCTAGAATTGGAATTTATCTAATGGCTTGTAACAAAGGAATCTTAATACAAACATTCTTCAATTCATCTAGGAAGTCATAGTTGGGCAACAAGATCTGTTTTCTACTCCTCTATGAATTTGTAATCTCTCAGGAAAAGGAGGTGTAGAAGTAGATGTTGGTTGCTCAATTATAAGAGTTGTGTTTATTAATTCTTTTTGTTTTTCTTTTTTAATGTCTTGGTTTTGGAGGGATGTTCCCTCAAAACTTTTATTGACTTTCAGAGAATCCTCCTCAGAAGTGTCTTGTTCTTGAATATCTATAGAAGGTTTTTCCTTTTCTAATATCCTACCAGATCTTAGTTGAACATCATTAAGATCTAGAGGAGTAATCATGTAAGTAGGAAATTGTTGTCCTTCTCCCATGTAAGAATTCTAAGGGTTTTTATTATTGGGGTTTGGAAATGGTTGGGCTGGTAGTTGATTTGGTTTTTGTTGAAATGGAAGTAAGAGTTAAGGATTTTGACTTTGTTGTGGAGGTTGTTGTGGAAATGGAAATGAAAGGTGAGGGCTTTGATTTGGAAGTTGTGGTTGTTGATTTTGCTGCTGATTTTATGGGGGGGATAGCCCTAATAAGATGGAGGATATTGATGTATATGCTCCTAACAATGCAGGTGAAAAAAAATTATGTTGGGATGCCATCAAAAATTTGGCAGATCTAGAAAATTTGGAGAGAATAATCATAGCCGGAGACCTCAACCTTACCCTTCTCTCGTCAGAAAAAAGAGGAGGCAGTATTTTCAGAGATCCGGCAAGGGAAGCAGTGGAAAATCTCATGCAATATTGGGACCTGATAGACATCAAGCCAACTATTGGCAAGTACACGTGGTCAAACAAGAGGGCTGGTCTGGGACACATAGCTGCAAGACTGGACAGATTTCTGGTGCAAAGTTCCTTCCTGCTCCTTGGATTAGAGGCTAGATCATGCATCCTTCACAACAACATATCAGACCACAAGCCTATTAGATTGGAACTGCTGACCCCCAAAGACCTGGGGCCTATTCCATTCAGATTCAGCTCTCTCTGGATTAAAGAGGTAGATTTTATGGACAGGGTCAGAGATTGTTGGAAAGACCCAGTCAAGGGATCTGCCTTCTTCGTGTGGGAGGAAAAACTTAGAAGATTCAAAGCCATGCTAAAAAATTGGGCCAAGACCCTACCCAACCCTACTGCACAAAGGAAAAAAATCCAAATCGAGCTAGAGAACCAGCACCTCCATCTTGAAGCGGCGGAAATTACAAAAGAAGAGTTGGAAAAGGAGGCCAAGCTCCAGCAAAGCTTCCACAAGGCCTGCCTGGCAGAAGAGGAATATTGGAGGCTCAAGTCCAGAAGTCTCTGGCTTAAATCAGGCGATAGAAACTCCTCCTTTTTCCATAAACGAGCCCAAGCCAGGAAAGGGAGAAACTCCATCAAGGAAATAAAAGAAGAAAACAATGTCTTGAAGGATTTTACATGCATAAAAAAGCCAGCCTCTAAGCACTTTGGGAAGCTGTACAGGGAGGATCTATCAGTTGAGCATAATGATAGCCTGTTAGACATTGTCCCTAACCTCATCACCACCAAAATGAACCAAATACTTGAGAGAAAAATCATGCACAAGGAATTCAAGGACGCCCTTTTCGCAATGGATCCTGACAAAGCCCCGGGACCAGATGGTTTCACGACCATATTTCTACAAACTTGTTGGCAGATCATTGAGAAGGAATTCTTCAAAATGATTCAAAAATCACAAGACTGCCAGAAGATTGGAGGAGGTACAAATTTAGCCTTTCTTGCCCTCATTCCCAAAGAGAAAGGAGCAAACTCTTTCAGCAGATTCCGCCCAATTTCCTTATGCAATATTGGGTAAAAAGTCATAGCCAAAGTGATAGCTAACAGGTTGAAAAGAATTCTACCCAAAGTCATCCCCGACAGTCAAGGAGGATTCATTCAGGGCAGACAATTGGTAGACAACTTCGTGCTGGTTCAAGAGGCAATCCACTCCAGCCTTCATCGAAAGGAAAAAGGTATGGCTATTAAATTAGATCTTGCAAATGCATTTGATTGTGTTAGGCATAAATTTTTGTTTGATGTGCTTCATAAACTAGGGTTCGGACAAAACTCATCAATTGGGTCAAAGCATGCATTTCAGAACCTTGGATAGCCCCCTTGGTGAATGGTAGGGTGGCGGAGTTTTTCAAAGCCTCTAAAGGACTGAGGCAGGGGTGTCCCCTTTCACCCCTCCTATTCGTTCTTCAGGCCTCTATCCTCAGTTTCAACTTAGATAAAAAGAAACAAGAGCATGAAATCGATGGCTTGTGCATTGTGTTGAAGCCCCAAAAATTGGGTCTACAACAAGGGGGATACCCACCCGGTCCGAACCTTGGTTGGCAGCTCCTTTTCCGTTTGGTATGGTGGGTCCAACTAGGGATATGGGACCAGTTTCCCAATTTATGTGTGTGTGTGTGTGTGTGTGTGTGATTGATTGATATTTCTAATCTAACAGTTCCTAATTAAGATGCTCTAATTCTAATTCTAATTTAATGACATGAAATTGTATTCTTAGAAAGCAGAAACATCTAAATCTACACTAACCAGGGGTGTAATATTTTTGCTATGCGATCTAAAATGATTTCAAATAACAATCAGTAATAAAGATCATTCAATTGTTATGAGAAAATAATTCAATATAGATGAACCACTTCGTATAAAAAGTTAGATGAAACAGTTGTGGAAAACATATCGCATAATAAGTTATTCATACATTAACCATAAATAAATAGCTATCACCGTACAAAAGTGCCAAATGATAACTTAGGTATTCACACATTAATATATAAACAACTGAACTTGAATATCACTTTAACACAAAAGATAGAAACAGTTAAGAGATAGAAGTACCATTTATAACTAGTTCTACTCAAGAGCTTCAAGCGATAACGATTTATCTCTCCTTAATCCAACATCCACTAATAGTACAAAAGTGCAACATCAGTAGCAGATATTGAATGCAAAAATCAATATATCTTGTTCCATTCATTCATCAAAACCTCCTCGGAGGGTGCAAAATTGCATGTTCTGAGGACTAGTTTTTGATAAATTTCTGGACCCTTCTCTAAATGCATGAGAAGGGTTTAAATACTACTAACTACATCTAAAAATAACTTATTACAAAAATATAGGATACGGTTTAAATGACCGTCCTTTCTCTAGGAAAAGATAAAGCAAAACTATTTCTAAAATTAAATCTAACATCTAACTATTTCTGTATCTGCTCCTTAAAATCGCAAGCATTCAGCGTTTGCTCGAGAAGAGTCGGTTGGCCGACTTCAGCCTTTAATTTCCCTGTGAAAACGGAATCAGCAAGAGCTAGTGCCATTTTTTCGGCAGAATTGATAATGCTTTTGAGAGTCATACACTGGCTGTGTGGTTTCACTAAATAAGCCCAGTAAGAATCCAAATTCAACTTAGTTAATCTTTTTTTGGATTGCAGATTACTGTGGTGTGATTTCTGAATGGTGTTCGGATTTTCCACAGTGTTCATGTTTTGTGGTCGACGTTTCGAGTCTTCAACTAGACTCATCATTAGTTAATCTTCTAATTGATTCTGCCTTTTCTTGAGCCTTTTGTTTCCAGTCTGCTTGCAGCTACTGTACCTTTGGTAGATACCATATTGAAAATATTTCAGACAATTACTACTGATTTTAGGATTCAAGTTTTACTTTTTATCTTTAACGTACTTTTTCCGAATTTCTGGGGCTGACAGGTAGCTGGGCAATTAGAAGCTTTCCATTTCAAGAAGTTTTACCCAGCGATGCGCGATTAGCACTAGGCGCTAATCACGCATCAGAAACTGCCTCCGTTTCTTGATCTGGGCTTCCTTGGTGCGAATTTCGTCTCTTGATTTCTTTCTTTTAGTGGATGTAAAGCTCAAATTTTGTGAAAATAGTAATTCTGTAAGTTCTTGACCATGAGTTTTGTATTGTTTGTTTATGTCCACGCTGTCCAATACCCATTTAACCATATCTTTGTAGGGGAGAATTTCGGGCCTCGCCGCTATTTGGTGCAAGAATGAACAGGCTAAATCTGCAACTGATGCCTCAAAAGAACCCTGTGAACCTGCAGTAGTCGTAAACTCTGTTACCTTGGGATTCTCTTCCTCAAGTAGATTATACATGCCTTCCCAAGTGGAAATACCCACGTCTCTATTGCATGTGGTGTCTGTGTACAAGGGCGCCATTTCTTTATCTTCAAATATCGGAGCCTTGCCTTTCTTCCCCATAGTATCTTGTATACTGCTTTGTATATTTCTTTGTTCTTCGTTCCTGCAGTTTACAAGTGAGGTGAGGGTAATGATAAGGAATAGTGACGGGAAAGCTTTAAATTCCGAAGACATGCAAAAGTATACCACCTTATGTGAATTGGCTCTTCGATAAACACAAAACCATATTTCATTAACAATTGGAAACTAACTCATTAATTAGCATTAAAGTGCATAACCAGGTCTCGTTTTATAGAAAAAGTGTTTCTTGAATAATGAGCCCTAAAAACCTGTGATGGAGCAATTTTGCGATTTTCTTTGCAATATCACATTATCGCAAGATCTCAATATCACTATGTTATTCTTTCGTAAGATCACTTTTCCGCTCTATCGCAATATCGCATAATCGTAGTATGTGCCCATTTTGTGTTAATGTATTTCTTGCAAGGTGCGATTTTGCGATATGCGCCATTGGATATCGGCGTTTTCTGCGGTTTTCCAGCGTAAGTGCGTTTTAAGGCATGCGATGCGATATTTCTTGAGTGATTTTATCTTTCCTCATCATGAAACTTAAGCTTTTTATATTTTTCAAGGTTATTTTCTTAAGTTTATGATGGTAAGTTTTATTTAAAAGAAAATAAAAGTACTAATTCATTTTTTAAATTTTTTGACTAAGGGTCCCCATCTATTTAGTATTAGTAATAACACTAAATAAGAAGGGGGGTTGTTGGTGGCCACAACACATTGAAAGAGGGGAAAAAAATATCAGTCATGCCTTCTTTGTGGATCATACAATACTGTTGGGGGCTGCTTCTCTTCACTCAGCTATAAAATTCAAAGAAGTTCTAGATGATTACAGTAAGGTTTTAGGCAGCATTTTAAACAAGGGAAAATGTAACATTTACTGTTGGAATACCCCTGTTTCAACTGCAAATTCAATAGCCAGATGCCTAGGATTCGCAGCCTCTATCTCCTGGTCTTCATTTAAGTATCTTGGGCTGCCAATTTTCCATGGGAGGGCCCTGAGCAAGGACTGGCACCCACAGCTAGACAAATTCAAAACCAAAATCCAAGCTTGGGGAGCTTCTTGGCTCAATATCATTGGAAAATCAGTGCTCATTAAAGTAGTGCTGAGCAGTTTTCCATTATTTAAATTCTCAGTCCTCCTAGCACCTGTGGGAATCATCAAAAGGATGGAGGAGCTAATCAGACACTTCTTCTGGAAAGGAGGCAAGCAAAACGAGAAGAGGATTTCCCTAGTCAATTGGGAAATAGTCACCAAACCAATATATGAGGGAGGATTAAATTTCAAAGACCTCAGAGCTCAAAATCTAGCCATGGGAGCCAAAATAATATGGAAAATCATAGCACCTAATCCAACATGGGTTTAGGTAGCTCTGTGGAGAAAATATTTTAGAAGCACGAGGCTGAGATGCCTGGAACAGCCAAAAAATGAACTCATAACTCCTCTCATTTTATTCATTAACAGAATAGGCCCACTAATAAGAAACTATGCATACTGGATCCCAGGCAATGGCAAATGAATTCAATTGTGGACGGACAATATCCTGGGCAGACCTCCGCTGGCTGAGCTAAGAGGCACATCAGAACTGAAGCATTGGACATTTGAGCAAAATATCAACACTCTGTGGGACATGTCAACCTGGAAAGACGACACCTAGGCAGGTTGAAAGAAGCTTCTTGTTCCTCCCGCGCTGACTTCTGAGCTGGGCACAATCTACTTGAATTTGCATGGGTTGGCTCCCACTCACACGCGCAAGCAGGACGTGAGAGGTTGCGGCTCAACGCGTGCAGGCTACACAATAGCTCAGGGGTATATCAAGTGTCTAGATCGTCCCCATGTGCCCCCCAATCCTGCCCCCTGGGTTGGTATATGGAAAATCCCATCAATTCCAAAAATTGATCACTTCTGTTGGCTCCTCTACCACCATAAAATCCTCACAAAAGATAGGCTCCAGAAAAGAGGCATCCATGGCCCCTCTAGATGCATGATGTGCAAAGAAAACTCAGAAACCACCCTCCATCTCATTATCAAGTGCAAGTATGCAACCTCCATTTGGCAGGATCTTCTTGAGACCTAGAACTACAAGATCGATTTCCCCACCTCGATTTTGGATCTGTTTGTAGATTGGATGACCAGATATCCAGGTTCATCCCCAAAAAACAAAACAATCAGAGCAGCATGTAGTGCTTTACCTAAATTTATTATTTGGCAAGTTTGGTTGGAAAGAAACAGAATAATTTTCCAAAGTAAGGAACAGGACTATAGATTAGTTGTCAACTCAGTGAAAAGCCAACTAGCTGAGTGGCTGGCAGGCAAAGGGGATGATTTAAATCTAAATCAGCAAAATAGAGATTTAGGATCTGCCCTTGACTTCAAATTTCAAAGATTGAGCAGCCCCCCTCCATCTATCAAAGAATGGCAAATCAGGAAAAATGAAGAAGACTTCCAGCACTGGTTGTCCAACCAACCTCTTCCCTCTCTCTTCTTTGATGGGGCAGCAAAAAGGAACCCAGAAAGTGTTGGCACGGGAGGGTTTATCATCAATCCAGAAGGTTCTCCTCCACAAATATTTGCTTGGGGATTAAGCCATACCTCAAGTATACAAGCTAAGTCAATGGCCCTCTTTCAAGGTGTCAAACTCCTCAAAGAGCTAGGATTTGAGGAGGCAAACGTCTTTGGAGACTCCCAGGTTATCATAAGTACTATGGTGAACAATTCCAAACCTGTTGATCTGCAATTTGCAAGGATTATTGCAAGGATCAAAAGCATGACCAAGTCCCTAAAATTGAATTACTTTCATGTCTTAAGAAACAATAACAAAGAAGCGGATATTGAGGCAAACAAGGCAATTCACTTAGACGACGACACAATTCTCAGAGACAAGGAAATCTCTTGGGACCCAATCCCTTAAAGAGCCATGTTTTATTTCTTTTTATTACAGTAGTTTGTTTGTATTTTTCAGGGAAATTAGCATCCAAAGCTCACTATTTCGATTGTAAAAAAGGAAGCTGAAAGGAGTAGGAGACCTTTCCCTTCTGTTGGACAGTCATGCAGAATTTTGTTCCTCCTCTTGTAACCGAATTTGAGGTTGTTAGCCAATCAGTTAATAAAATCCCATAACCGTTCTTGTAAAAAAAAAAGGAGGATATTGATAATATTGAGTAAATGCCCCATAAGTATTTCATACCCCTTGTGCCCATTGTTGAGATTGATACTGAGATTGAGGTTGAGGCCAAGGTTGCTACCAAGAATTCTAGTTTGGTGGGGGCTGAAAATGCATTGGATTGTTAAATCCTTGATTCTATTGTCCCTGCCAAGGTCTTCTTGCAACAAAACAAAGAGATTCGACAGGATTTGGGATTGCTTCCTCTTGAAATACAGCCTTAAGACCTGGGAATGAAGGACAATCCTTAGTCTCATGACTTTCTAAACAAATCATACAAGTTTCTGAAATTTTTGCATCTAAAGGACATTCCCTTAGAGCATGTTTCTTTCTGCATTTTGGACAAAATATGGCTAAAGCATCAGCCTCTGTTTTCTGCTTGTTTTGGATTTTGAGGGTGTCTAGCTACTCACTAAGGCTCCCTAAAATATCAGTTTTAAACTCATCAAGCATAGTGCCAATTTCTGCCCTACTTGTTGATCTGGTTGCAGATTTGTTTGCTCTAACAAGAGAAGGATCTCTCGGTCCTTTCCCAATTTTAGATTTCCCCCTTGAGAGGTGAACACATAGTTCTGCTATGTCACTCAATGGAAGTTGAGAGATGTCTCCCTTCCCCATCATGTTAAGGATATCTATCCATTCATCTCTAATTGCCTTTAACAAAAGAGCTTTCAAAGTTTCTTCATATAAATTGTTCATTTTTTCTCTTTTCAAATTGTAGTTGAATCTCTCAAGCAAATCCTCTAAGTTTTCCATCTTCCTTTTGCATCATTTTGAACACCTCATCCTTATGATTAGCAGGCATACAATAATCCAAGTATCTATCTGTTGAAGCCCCGAAAATCAGGTCTACAACAAGGGGGATACCCACCCAGTCCAGACCTTGGTTAGCAGCTCCTTTTCCGTTTGGTATAGTGGGTCCGACTGGGGATATGGGACCAGTTTCCCAATTTATGTGTGTGTGTTGAGAATTGATATTTCCTTCTTAATAATTTCTAAGTAAAATGCTTTTATTCTAAATCTAACGTAATTGTATTCTAATGAATAGAAATATCTAATTCTAAAACTAACCCGAGATTTAATCTTTCAATTATGCTATCTAAAATAATTTCAAATGGCAATTGGTAATAAAGATCATTCAACTACTATAAGAAAAGAATTCAATAAAGATAAACCATTTCGTATAAAAAGTTAGACAAAGCAATTGTGGAAAGCATATTGCATAATAAGTTACTCATATATTAAGCATAAAGAAATAGCTATCATGTACAGAAGTGCCAAATGATAACTCAAGCATTCAAGCATTCATATATAAATAACTGAACTTGAATATCGCCTCAACGTATAAGCAGAAATTGTGTAGAGATAAAAGTACCATTTATAACGAGTTCTACTCATAAGCTTCAGCAATAATGATCTATCTCTTGTTGGTCCAATATCCACTAAGAGTACAAAATTGCAACATCAATAGTAGATATTAAATGTAGATATCAATAAATCATGTTCCATTCATTCATCAAAACCTCCTCGGAGGGTGAAAAAGTGCATGTTCTGAGGAAAAGTTTTTGACAAATTTCATGACTCTTCTCTAAATGCATGAGAAGGGTTTAAATACTACTAACTAAATCTAAAAAAAAGTTATTACAAAAATGTAGGATGTGGTTTAAATGATCGTCCTCATTTTAGGCAAAAATAAAGCAAAATTAAAACTAAAACTGAATCTAAAACTAAAACTGGCAACTAACTATCTACATATCTATTCCTTGTAGTCGCAAGCATTCAGCATTTGCTTGATGAGAGTTGGCTGGCCGACCTCCGACTTTAGCTGTCCTGCAAAAATGGAATCGGTAAGTGCTGGCACCATCTTCTCGGCAGAGTTAATGATACATTTGAGATTCATGCACTGGCTGTGTGGTTTTACCAAGTACGCCCAGTAAAAATCCAAATTCAACTTGGTTAACCTTTTGATGGATTCTGCTCTTTCTTGAGCCTTCTGTTTCCATCTTGTTTATATATGTTGTACATTTGGTAAATCTCCTGGAGTGGTTTCTGATATGTACATACCACCTTAAGAATTTCTCTGATAAATACCACGGGTTTTAGAGCTCGGGTTTTGCCTTTAGCCTCTAGCATTTTTTCGTACACTTTTCCGGGTTTACAGGTGACTGAGTAATCTAAGGCTTTCCTTTTCAAGGTTTTTTGCCTAGCTATGCACGATTAGCACTAATCGTCCATCGGAAACTGCTTCTCTTTCTCGATCCGGGCTTCCCTGGTGCTATTTTTTGCCTCTTGTGCGCTTTTTGTTAGAGGATATAAACCTTATATTTTGTGGAAATAACGACTCCGTGACTTCTTGGTTCTGAGTTTTGAATTCTTTGTCTGTGATATCAACACTATCCAGTACCCACTTGACCATGTCTGTGTATGGAATAATTTGGGCCTCGCCGCTATCCAATGCAAGAACGAACATGATAGTTCTATAATATATGCCTCAGATGACCTACATGAATCTGCAGTCGCTGTAACCCCCATTACTCTGGGGTTTTCTTCCTCGAGTAGGTTGTGCATGCTTTCCCAAGTAGTAACGCCAGCATCTTTATTACAGGTGGTATCTGTGTACAAGGGCGTCATTTCTTTATCTTCAGAACTCGGAGATTTACCCTTCTTTCCCATAATATTCTGAACACTGCTATGTATACTTATATGTTCTTTGCTCCTGCAGTTTACAAATGAGGTAAGAGTAATGATAAGAAAAAGGTGGCGGGAAAGCCTTAAATGCTGAAATCTTATAAAATATATCACCCTACGTGAAATGGCCCTTCAATCAGATCAAAACCTATTTCATTAAGGATTACCAACTAACTCATTAATTAAAATTAATGCGCATAAATTTTTTGAATGGCGAGCCCTGAAGATCTGTGATAAGGCGATTTTATGATTTGCTTCGCAATATCGCAAATTGTAATATCGCTAATTCATTTGCGTGTGGCAATCATCTATTATAATGTGTTTTCTACGAAATGTGATTTGCGAGATGCGCCATCGCATATCAACGATTTGAGGCATTTCACCTTAAGTGATATTTGAGGCATGCGATGCGATAAGTGTCTTTTTAGTGCATGATTTCGCATCACGATTTCACAATCTTAGAATTCTGCTTGTAGGAAGGCATCCATTACCTTTTTGCAATGCGACGCTCTTCATTGAGAGAGTGATTTTATTTGAACTTTATCATAAAACTTAAGTCTTTTTAGATTTTTCGGGTATTCTCCTAAGTTTATGATAGTAAGTTTTATTCAAAAATGGAATACAAGAACTAATTCATTTTTTTAATTTTTTGAATAAGGGTCCCCTCTTATTTAGTATTAGTAATAAAACTTAAATAAGAAGGGGGTTGTTGCTGGCCACAACACTATCCAAAAATGCCTGTTTCATGTCATTCCAAGTTCTAATGGATTGAGTGACTAACCCCATAAACCATTTCAAAGTAGCCCCTTTTAGTGTTGAAGGGAACAATTTGAGTTTTTGAGAGTCTTCTAGATAGTCATAGGTTCTGCACAAGACTTCAAACTCAAACAAAAATGTTTCAGGGTCATCACTTCTCAACCCATAAAAGTTTGGGATGACAAATGGTGAGATGTTTTTCATTATGGTATGTGTTTCCTCATCTACTATAGGGAATCCAAATGAGTTATCTATTTCCCTATTTCCTCTACCTCCTCCATTGTTTCCTCTACTTCTCCCTCTACCCCCTCCTCCAAACAGTGTGAATTCTCCATCTTGTTCTTCTTCTGCCATTATAGTTTCTTCAGAGTCAATATAAGACCCAACCTGCAAGGTTATTCCTTCCTCCTCTGGTTCTTCTATTAATGACTATGGGAGAGGGTTCCTACTTTTTATTCCTCACCGAGTAGTCCTAATTCTTCAACTACAATAGGCTCCCCTGTGGAAGTGAAAAAGGTCTTCTCTCCTAGCACTGTTTTGGTGGATGATGTAGGAGAATCTTCTGATTGAATTTCTTCCCCTTGAATTCCAGGAATCCTATGAATGGGAGTATGAGTCTGTGATGGAGGTGTGTCTTTCCTAACTCTTGGTGGAGTAGGTGGAGTTGTAGGAATCGAACTTTTGCCCCTAGCTATAAATCTACCCCTAGAATCTCTTTCTCTATGCATGTCATTGTTTTGTTTTGTTGTTTTTTATTTTTTTTTATGAATGTAAGAGATAAGGCTACCTAGTTACACTTCACCAACAACGGCACCAAAATTTTCAGTCAATTTAGTGTCCTAAATTGCTACATAAATTATCAATCCGGGTATCATAAACTGATGAAGTGTAGTGCACTATATGTGCTATATGACCCTTTCTTACCTCACTATTTTTGAGTTTATGTTTGTTTTGGGGTTTTCCTTTTTTGATTCCTAATGTTCTGCAATGTAATCTACTGCTACTAAGAATCTAGAGAAATGAAGTGAGATCTAAAAGTGCTTTTAGGCCAAATTTGGAAGTAAAGTTTTTTAAACAAGAAAATGAAAACAAAGTCTCTCTTCTTGCTATTATGATTGTTTCCAAAACATGAACTGAAAGGACTTTTAAAACTACTATCTACTCAATTACAAAACCAAAGCTTAAATGAGAATATGAGATGGCAGCTATCTATGATAGATCATAAATGAAGTACTGGAAATAAGATTACCTCTATTGTATAATATATTTGCAGAATTAAAGCTTAATGGAGTCCTGAAAATGAAATTGCAGCTAAACTAAGTGAAAAACTATAATTGAAAATAAAGTTGCAACTATTTTATTATGAAACCAAGGCTAAATGAAGTATTGTTGTCACTCTGTGATCTGATAATCACCCTATGAGTGACACCAATTTAAAGTTTATTAAACAAAAGGTATTACAGACTTATGTGCCGGTGTGTGTTCTGTGTTATTTAAGCAACGGATCGATCAGATTGCTAATACACAGACATTTAAATGGAAAGACAACAAAGAAATATAGTAAGCAACCACAAAGACACAAGCAATTTTAATAAGGAGTTCACACTATTCTCCAAGGCTACGTCTCTGGTCCAGCTTTCAGTGGTGGCCTTGTTTTATTGGGTCTTTGAGCAGAGAATTACAATGCAGGGACTCGATGTGAGTGCTCCTAAAGTATGTTTGCTTGGCAGGGTGGTTTCTTGGATTCCCCAAGCCACTGGAGTACACAGACTCTTCTTCTTCCTACCATCTTTGTGACCTTCTGGTCTATAGTGGAAGGAGCCAAATGCGATGCTCGATACGGACAGATTCCTCTATGGGATGGCTTGAATCTCTCAAGTTCTAGTGCTCGATGCTGCCACTGGTCAACTCAGCCCTCTGTCTCTTCCTGTTGTTGCTTTACTGCCTTCTTCTCTGGTTTCTGACTCTCAGTGTTCAACTGTGTATTTTGTTTCGTTGTTCATGGCTTTTAGTCATTCGAACCCATGTCTGTTTGGTTCCTCTTCCGCCTCTGTCAATTCACCTTCTGCAGCTGCACTTTGAGTTCCCTATTCGGCATTAGCATGAGCGCTTAGGGTGTGGCCATATGTCCCTATCTGAACACCGCCAGCCTACTCGTCATTTCGTTTCTTCAGTTACGTCGTGGATGCGTTCTTCCTCCACCGTGGCGGTTAAATGGACCTCAAATCTTCGCAAATGCGGATTAATCCTTCGTCTATTATGCTTCCTCCTTCGGGCACAATATTAGCCATCTGATCAAGGTCCCCTAGATCCAACATCGTACGCACATCCCGCGTAGTTGACCTGCTTGACTGATAATGTGCAATCAACGGTGGTTTTCTCTCACCTCTGCCGCCACATGTTGATCGCTAAGTGGGATCGCTCCGCTTTCTCCAAAACCGTTTACCATTTGAGGGCGCCGCGATCAATACCGCCAGTTTCCAGAGTGTGTGTCCCGCTTTGTACGATTAGCACTTTGGCCTTTCTCGCCCGCAGTTCTCTAGTTCGCCATGCATCCAAGTGCTTGGGCTTCCCCCATTTCGACCCTATTCGCCCAGCAATGCATGCATCAAAAATCACCTCCTTTTCTCGATCCGGGGCTCCCAGGGGCTACTTTGACTTCCTGTGCAGTCTCCATGGGCCTCGGTCAGCGTGCTTTGATTGGGGTCCTCATCGTTCCACCTTGGCTACCATTACCACTAATTCAGGGTGTTTTTGGATCGTTGTTTTTGGAATTTTTAAAGATTCGTCCCGACCTGATACAGTAATGGTTCTTTTCCAGTCTTTGATGGATCCAATTCGGATCATGGCCTTCCCACTGAAAAAGCTTTTGGACCACCAAAAGTTGGTTTTCAAGCATCGACTAAGTGAGGGTATTGCTTTCTCACTTATCCAATCTCAATCTACTTCACACTACTTGGCTTCGAACCTTTGAGCCCAATCCTGAGGTATTCCACTTGTCCACTGCACATCGTCCTTACATTCCTGTCCAGCATTTTGTCTTCCCGTAATTCATTAAGATATTCAAGTAGCAGGTCATCAAAAGAAGGTAATTGACTCTACTCTTCAGGGTCCTCAATCATTGAAGGTTGAAACAACCTCAAGCAATCTACGTTTAGGACTGAGTAGATGTGCATGTAAGCTGGTAGATCAAGGCAAAAAGCATTTTCACCAATATTCTCAAGTACCCTGAAGGGTCCATACCTGATAGGTTTTAGCTTTTTGCCTTCACCTTGCATCCTGTCCTTGCTGATATATAGCCAGACTTGGTCTCCAACTTGAAAATTGTGCTCCATCCGATGCTTATCATGCCTAACCTTGTACTTGGCCTGGCTCTTTTCCAGTTGTTCCTGTACTGCCTGGTGGATCTCCTGGATCTGTTCAATGAACCTAGTTTCCTTGTCCACATCACTGTGTCGATCAACCATGGTATCTTTACCAAAGACAAAATCCAAAGGAGACCTTGGTATGAAACCAAAACAGGTCTCAATAGGAGATCTCTATGTAGAAGAGTGTTTGGCTCTATTGTAAGCATGCTACACATAACACAAGTGTTCATCCCAAAGTTTAGGGTGTTTGCTGCAATATCCTCTCAGTAATTGGATCACTGTCATGTTAACTACTTCTGTTTGGCCATCTGTTTGTGGATGAAAAGTTGTGCTTTTCTTTAATTTGGTGTCCATTAGTTCCCACAGACTTGACCAAAACTTCCCCACAAATCGGGTGTCTCGATCAGATAC
>APFE031031896.1:106129-119844 GCA_000404065.3 Pinus taeda | reverse complement strand
TTTAGCTCTCCATCATATATAGGCAAATCAAATTTAACATCTAACTTAATCAAAGATGCTTTCTTATTATGCACAGGGCTATTAGGAGTTGTGAGAAAGCTTTCATCTTTCCCCTTTCCTTTTGAGTGGTCATGGGAATGAGACTCATATTTTTATTTATCTTGTTTAGAACCTGATGAATCTTCATCCTTATGCTTTCTAAAGTCCCTATACATTTCTTCTACCATAGACTTTATAGCTAGGAAACTTTCTATGAATTGAGGATCTGGCCCCATAGAACCTTCCTCTGACATTGTCTTCCGAGGATAGACTCTCCCAATTTCAGGATTAGTTTCCACCAACTCTCCTTCTCCTAATTTGAGCTTTGATCTAGTGAGCATTCACAGCTAAACCAACACAAGCCTGTCTAACCTTACATCCTACTGCTCTAATACCACTTGATCTGATAATCACCCTATGAGTGACACCAATTTAAAGTTTATTAAACAAAAGGTATTACAGACTCATGTGCGGTGTGTGTTATGTGTTATTTAAGCAACGGATCGATCAGATTGCCAATACACAGACATTTAAATGGAAAGACAACAGAGAAATATAGTAAGCAACCACAAAGACACAAGCAATTTTAATAAGGAGTTCACCCTATTCTCCAGGGCTATGTCTCTGGTCCAGCTTTCAGTGGTGGCCTTATTTTATTGGGTCTTTAAGCAAAGACCTACAATGCAGGGACTCGACGTGAGTGCTCCTGAAGTAGGTTTTCTTGGCAGGGTGGTTTCTTGGATTCCCCAAGCCACTAGAGTACACAGACTCTTCTTCTTCCTACAAGCTATGTGACCTTCTGGTCTATAGTAGAAAGAGCCAAATGCGATGCTCGATCTAGACAAATTCCTCTATGGGATGGCTTGAATCTCTCAAGCTCTGGTGCTCGATGCTGCCACTGGTCAGCTCAGCCCTCTGTCTCTTCCTGTTGTTGCTTTACTGCCTTCTTCTCTAGTTTCTGTCTCTCAGTGTTCAACTGTGTATTATATTTCGTTTTTCATGTCTTTTAGTCATTCGAACCCATGTCCGTTCGGTTCCTCTTCCGCCTCTGTCGATTCACCTTCTGCAGCTGCACTTGGAGTTCTCTGTTTGGCGTCAGTATGAATGCTCAGGGTGTGGCCACGTGTCCCTATCTGAACAGTGCCAGCTTGCTCGTCGGTTCGTTTCTTCAGTTACGTCGTGCATGCGTTCTTCCTCCACCGTGGCGGTCAAACAGACCTCAAATCTTCACAAACGCAGCTTAATCCTTCGTCGATTCTGCTTCCTCCGCCCGACGCATCCGATCTGGGTCCCCCAAATCCAATGTCGTACGCACGTCCCACGCAGTTGACCTGCTCGACCGATAACGTGCGATCAACGATGGTTTTCTCTCACCTCCGCCACCACGCATCGATTGCTAAGTGGGATCACTCCGCTTTCTCCAAAATCATTTATCGTTTGAGGGCGCCCCGATCAATACTGTCGGTTTCCAGAGAGCGGTTCCCACCTTGTACGATTAGCACTTTGGCCTTTCTCGCCCACGGTTCTCTGGTTTGCCATGCGTCCAAGTGCTCATGCTTCCCCCATTTCAGCCCTGTTCACCCAGCGACAATAATCGCGCATCAAAAATAACCTCCTTTTCCTAATCTGGGGCTCGCAAGGGCTACTTTGACCTCCTACGCAGTCTCCATGGGCCTCGGTCAGCGCGCTTTAACCAAGGTCCTCGTCGTTCCACATTGGCTGCCATTGCCACTAGTTCAGGGTGTTTTTGGATCGTTGTTTTTGGAATTTTTAGTGATTCGTCCCGACCTGATACAGTCATGGTTCTTTACCAGTCTTTGATAGATCCAATTTGGATCACTCTGCTACATAATTCAAGGAGAACTACCTCCTTATGATAGCAATTTGAGAGATTTCATTCTTCATCATTCTAAGAAAAGTAAACATGAAAACGCAAGGAAAGACTCATTCATAAATAAAACATTTCACCACTTAATTTTAGGATTAACCTTCAACTGTAAGGGTTTTTGGAAATATCATTTATATCATGAGTTACTAAACTAATAAAAAATGGCATTGAACAACTTAACTCAAAAACTAATGAACAACAATTGTAATGAAAGACTCATTCATAAATGTAACATTTCACCACTTAGTTTTAGGATTAACCTTCAACTAAAACGCTTTTGGAAACATTCATTTATATCATGAGTGACTACACTAATAAGAAAATGGCATTGAACAACTTAATTTAAAATCTAATGAACAACAATTGTAATGAAAGACTCATTCATAAATGTAACATTTCACCACTTAGTTTTAGGATTAACCTGAAAGGCTTTTGGAAACATTCATTTATATCATGAGTGACTACACTAATAAGAAAATGGCATTGAACATCTTAATTTAAAATCTAGAAACTAAGGAACAGCAAATGAAATAAAAAAAATTATGCTATTGCCATAAACTTAAAGCTACAGTGAAGAAACTAAAAAGCAATGAAAACCAAAGGACTATTCTACGTTGGAATACAACTACTCTGAGGTAGTGAAAAATGACATAAGTTGCATGATACACAGAGTTAGAAAACGATTATGAACATGATGAAAAAAACACAGTGAATTTACAATTAAACTAAAAAAAAAACAAACAGAAATAAAAACATGTACCCTTGATGATGCAGGGGCCCTTTGCAAGGTCTCAAATTATGAACACGGAATCAACACTTCACAAGCGCTTTAGGTATCCATTGAAAACATAGTTTTTATATTAAAACAGAGCATTGAGTTTTTCACACTACAAAGCGGAAATTTGCACTATTACATAAGCAAAAACTTGAACTTGTTCTGCGTTCTACACGCTGGTATTTATAGGAAAAATATACAATCGTTTGAAGAGAGAAAGCAATTGTAGCAAAACACATAAACATGTAATGTGTGTGGAATTCTTGTCTTCGGTTGCCTTGAAACATATCAAATAGTGGATGTTGGATTCTGTTTGTGCAGGTGGCAGATGAGGTCCTTGGCTTCAAGAGACTGCCTCGGATCCATCACTGAGAATCGTGTAAAAATAGAGTCCTACTTGTCATGGGTTTCTTCAGTTGACTTCCCTTTGACCGGAATCCTCCACATCGATCTTGGCCAAATGGATAGGATACAATCCATGCTCTGACGTTTTCCAAGCTACTCATGTGGTCCTTTTCTTCTCTTGACACCTGTAACCTACAAAAGCGCGGAGATGGCTGCGGAACAGCCAATTAGTTGCGAAATGTGGCTGCGTTCCATAGTTGAAGGACAAAAACCTATTCAAATAACAAACATAACAATATAACTTGTAAATCACTGAAATATACTCCTTTAGGCAATATGGAATGGCTTTTGATGATTAAGGATGCATTTTTCATGGAAAAGCAAAGGAAGAAGGATGAGAAAGTTACTTAAGAGAGAGGCAGTTTTGGAACTCAATAGATTTAAAAAAAAAAACATGCATGACATCTTTAAATAATTATATATTATTAAAGTGAAATATTATAATGTTACATATCCCCAAGGGTTAGCTCAATTGGTCGGGATATCGTTGTTAAGTACTTAATCGATCGAGAGGTCATAGGGTCAATTCTCCTCAACGTCCTTGGATTTAGGTCCTGTTATTTTTGCCAGCAAGATTTGTGATTCCCTTCAGGGTTGATTTGCCCATATTTTCCCGTGGATGTAGTAGGAATCCAATATATATATCTATATATATATATAAGAACGTTACATACCACAAAAATGTGATAGTCCTGGGGCATCATGAATTATCTATATAAGTATTCTATGGAATTGAAATTATCTCTACCTTATTGGTTGACATATGTCACACATAGTGACATCAACCCATAACTTTGGTAACTCATCAATAAGAGGCTCCATATATACATTCATATATTTAACTTTGTATTTACCTAATTCTTTGAAATTACACATAATTACTACCATGATATGTATATATAATTAAATAAATAAAGAAATATAAGATATTATATAACAAACAAGATAAATGAAAATACTACATTCAAAAAATTAATGTAAACAAATACATGGAACAATCATTGTCAACATTATGTACTCCCTCTTTATTAACATTCAAGGAGGAAGGTTCTTGTTGATAAGAAAAATTGGCCACACTGAGTAAATTGACCTGAGCTCTCCAAATGGATTAACACCATAAGCTGCCAATGAAAACCTAATGTTACCAGGTTCATCTTTAAAATGCAATCATTTTTCCTCAATTTCCCTAAATTTATAACCATATGCGGGCATTCGGAGAACACCATCTCCACTTCTCTTTCATGCATGGTAATCCATCAATTGTGCTATGAATTCACACTTAAACAAGTGTTGCAAACGTGGAATTATGGGAATATGATGAAGAACCTTTCGAGGCACCATTTTTGTTATTTGATCGATTCAATATCTACAACTCTGATATTGCGGACATTTTGTTTCTCATGCATGTTGTCCATAATATATAATATGATCATTAGGACATGCATTTATAGCTTGATACTCCATTCCAATTTCTTTCAAATTGCATATAAATATCGATATGTGCAAGGTAACATATTTGACGATGCTAACAGAAATTAACTTAACAATCTACAACATAAAAAATCAATACGGTTACTGTAAATATTGCATTCTTATTTTACACATTAATTAAAAATGGACAAAAAAAAATCAACTTTTATGTATGATATGTGATGAAACATATCACATACCTTAGGATCTTTGTCACACAAGTGTTTGACAAATCATTCAAAACCTTTAAGTTCACCAACCATAATGTAGAGGAGAGAATATTTTCTCTTTAGCCTTTATAAAGTGGTGTCATTTCCTTTTCTAGTAGAGGTACATCAAAAATATATTCATTGTCCTCATCTGATCATTGTCCAATTGAGTGAAAAAGTCTTGGATCAATTCATTTGCCCACATCTTGAACTATGTTATTATTGTCATCTTCTTCCTTGAACTAGAATATCTTGTGTTGAATTGAATTCCTAGTCTCTATTACTAGAGAAGAAGGGATTGGTGGATTAATCGCCTATTTCCAGTAGTCATAAGGAAATATGGAAGAGGTATGAGACTACCTACAGGTATGGTTGAAGTACCCTTCAATATAATTTTATTTAACCACACAGTGTAGCTGATGGACCACAAAATATCTTTTTTTTTGCTGAAGCAAGCACCGGTCCTTCTATTTCCTTAACTCAACAGAAAAATTACATATTGTACAAGCTCAGTCTGTGCCCAAAAAATGGGAGACTGAAAGCCTAACAAATATCAATACCCCCCAATTGATAAGGTGATTAACTTACATTTTGAGAATAAACATGTAAAGTCAAGACAAGCCCCCATTCAAACTGACGGAAAAACTAAGTCTCCTAGGCCCACCAACAATAATAGACCCTACTGCCACACAAATACTATACACCCCTATAGCGTGGGAAAGTGTGCCAAAAAAACAAAGAGGACAGAGCCCACTTGGCCCCACAACAGCTCGATCAATCCCATCCGTTAATCTAGGGTGTCGGATCCAATGGCTGGAAATTGCATCGCACAGCCTAACACTGCCGAGGGATAGTGCGCGATCGAAGGTGGTTTTGAAGTCTACCACCTGCCACATGTAACCAACTTTATGGAATCGCTCCCACAATAACAAAACCATTAACCACTGATGAAATGCATGATCACTAGAAAACCGTGCAAGCCAAGTTTGTCGAGCCTGAAAGCAGAAGAGGGGGAGACATCCGACTCTCTGAAAAATACTCCCTACAATTTGAACGTTTCTGCTACAGAACCGAACTCCGATAAGGTTCTTTGGTAGGAAATGACTTAGCACCTTATCAATCAAAGAAATGAGAATCCCCTTCGACTACCTCCAGGGTAAGAAGAAACTAGAATTTGCTTTTCCGTCAACCATGTACATGCAGGAAGGAAAACCAATACCGACTGGAGAACTCAAGCCATACTAGTCGTCCTGGCCATGTTTCTAAATATTTCCTTATCTTCTGTGGCTTGTTCTTTGCAGATAACTTTTATTCTGTTTTGTGGTATTTCCTGCCACATTTTCGCCATTTCACCATCCGTATTAATCGCCCCTTGATTGTCAAGAAGATCTGCAAGTTTGTTGGCCGATCTATGAATGTGATTGAAACTCACCATTCGAAGCTTCTAGAGGTGAACATGGATATTTTGGTAGACTTGTATTAATTTCTAGTGTGTAGAGACTCTCTCTGGTCGGGATCAGCCATTGATTTTTTTCACAGAGTTAATGGTGATTTTTGAGTCTGCTTCTACAATGACATTTGAATCATGGTATTGTATCAGAAACTCAAGACATTGCTCCATAGCCATTAATTCTGCCATATTATTTGTGGCTCTTCCCAAATGACAGTGAAAGATAAAGATGATATTGCCTTTGTCATCTCTTAAAACTCCTCTGAAACCTATTGTTCCCGGGTTTCCTTTCGAAGCCCCATCGATATTGTATTTCAGATAGCCTTTCGGAGGAGGATGCCAGAAGTCCTTCTCTGTATAAATACTTATGTTCTTCTTGCTCAGTCCTTGGGGGATAATTCCTTCCATTCCCAGTTGTCTCAGAGTTCTGAGCTCCATCTCAGAGGGGGGATTCATAGGGAGATTGTGGACTGAGATACTCACAGTCTCTCTGAGCTATTTTAGGATTAGATCTAAAAGTCTTAGAGGAATAACCTTTTCATTTTTTAAAATTCTTTTATTTCTTTCTTTCCAAACATTCCAGATAATGAAACTTGGCGTTAAGGCCCAGGCCAAGTTAAGGTACTCATTCTCCAAATAGTTTCCTCTCCACTTGTTTAGGGTATTTGTGATACTCCTCATGTCCCTATCTGTCTGATGGAAAATGTTGGAGAAGGAATCCCACAACCAGTTGGTGTAGTAGCAGTTGTTAAGAATGTGTTCCATGGTCTCCTCCTTCTCTTCACATAGATGGCATCTGGAAGGCCCCATCACCCCGCCTTTCCTGATGTTGTCCCACGTTAAAATTTTCTTATGATAAACCAACCACATGAAAAGCTTGATCTTTATCCAACCTTGGTGCTTCCAAAGGTGCTTCCATGTATTTTCTGGAGCATTGGAATCAAGTTCCAGAAGAATACCTTTAGCTTCTTTTAGATTAAAGGTGCCTTTAATACTATTGCCCCATCTTAATTGATCCTGCCCCTCTATTACTAAAATCATTCTTTGTTTCAGCAAGTTTTCTAGAGCCTCTAATTCTACTCTAGTGGTACCATCATCTCTACCTTCCATAATCCTCCATCTTCTCCATTTTCCAGAGTTTTGAGTAGGATCCCAGAAATCCTTAACTTTGCTTAACCCTTGGACATCTATTTTCTATTTGAGGCTTACAAATTCGTCTAATAACAGCATAGATTCTTGTTGCCATTTTTCCTCCCAAAAGAGTGCAAGATCTCCTGCTCTAATTTCCTAAAAACTGTGATTTGAACTAGGCTTTTATTCTCCCAGGCTCTGTTCCAGATGTGAGATCCTTTTAAATTTCTAGACATCCTTATGAGTTCATAAGTGTGCCAAGAGTTGGCATATTTCTCTTTCCATATCCTCGCCCACTGTGTTGTTGGATCCTGAACCCATCGCCACCAAAGCTTGGCTCCAAGCACTTTGTTGAGAATCTCCTGATCATCCAAACCCAGACCCCCGTGACTTTTAGGTCTACAGATTTTGTCCCAAGACACCAGGGCCCACTTCTTCTTGTTTCTTCCTTACCCTAGAGGAAATTTCTATGTATATTCTTGAATTGTTCTAAAACCCCTTTGGGAGCTGGGAGGGCTGATAACATAAAAACGGGGATGGATTGTAAAACCGCCTTTGTCAAAACCAACCTACCTGCTAAATTCAAGACCCTGAAGGTCCAATTTCTGACTCTATCCTACATCTTGTTAAGCACTTTTTCCCAGGTACTCTTATGCATAGGTTTGTCTGTGAGTGGGATTCCCAAATACTTTGTGGGGAGGGAATCCCTTAGAAAGCCAAGAATTCTTGAGATATTTCTTTGCACAGCAATATTAGTATTAAAGAAGAAGATTTTTTATTTAGAGAGATTGACTTCCATACCTGTAGCCATGGCAAAACCCTTCAGGATTTGATTATAGGCAGAAGCTTCTTTGACTGTGGGGATTCCTTGTAACATGGTGTCATCAACAAATTTTTTGTGAGTCAGAGCTTGACCATTCTCAGATAAATGAAGAACTTTAATTTTGCCTAACTCCTTAGCATGTTTAATGGATCTACCTAGTCCTTCCATCATGAGGATGAAAAGAAAGGGAGAGAGCGGGTCTCCCTACCTGAGGCCTCTAGATGGAATGAAGATCTCAGAGGGAGAGCCATTCACCAAAATTGAAAACTGGATGACGTTACCAAAGCCATGACCCATCTGACCCAGTTGTGATCAAAACCAAAAGCAGTGAGAACTTTCCTGATGTAATTCCAATTTACCTTGTCATAATCTTTGGCAATATCCAATTGCATGATCATCCCTGCCTGCTTTTTACTAGTAAGCATATGAACCACCTCATGGGCTTCGATAATGTTATTTAAAAAATTTCTGCCCTCCACATAACCTGCATGTTCCTCTGATACGAAGTGAGGAAGGAGAGGTCTTAGTCTATTGGCCACAACCTTGGATATTATCTTATAAACTACATTACATAAAGCTATGGGTTTGTACTTATCAGCCGTTTGCGCTAAATCCTGTTTGGGGATCAAAGAGATGAAGGCAATATTGAGGGCTTTCAGGATGGTATTGCTACACCTGGAATCCTCCACTACATTCAGAATATCTTGTTTGACAATATGCCAACAAGTTTTAAAAAACTCCACATTGAAACCATCCGGTCCTGGTGCTTTACCATCCTGCATCTCTTTTAGAACTTCGCTTACTTCCTCTTCGATGACAGGTCTGTTGAGGTTATAATTGTCTTCTCTGGTAACCAACTTAGGGATATGCCTCATTATTTCCTTGATGGAATAATCCATGTCTGAATTGTTTTTCCAAGTGATGTTTTGGAAATGCTGAACAAGCACAGCTTCAATATTTCTATGAGTGTTTTGAAGCTCCCCATTCTCGTTCTTTATCTAAGAGATTCTATTGTGTTCTCTATTAGCTATGGTGGACCTGTGGAAAAATTTTGTGTTTCCTTCTCCTTCTTTGAGCCATTGAACTCTAGACTTTTGCCTCCAAAATATTTCCTCTTGTTTGCATAAATTTTCCCATTCTTGATGATGTTTGTCTGCCTGTTCACTTTTAATTTTATCAAAGCCTTCCTGGATCAAAGCCTGGTTGAGCTTCTGAATTTTGATCTCCAAAGATGTTTTGTTCTCAAAAATGTTTCAAAAATCCTTCTTATTCCATTCTTTGAGTCTAAACTTGACATGTTTTAGTCTTTTGTGAAGGAGGTACATTGGTGATCCTTGTAGTTGCAAATCCTCAGACCACCATTTTTCAATGTTACTGATGAAATCCAGGTGAGAGAACCAGATGTTCTCGAATCTGAAGGGCCTATTTCTGGGAGAATCCATACCTTGGATTTCTAGTTGAATCAGCCAGTGATCGGATCCTCCGAAGGGCAGGATTCTCGCTGTTATTTCTTTGTCTATAATCAACAGCTCCTCTGAAATCAAGAACTTGTCTAATTTAGAGACTACCTGTGCCTCTCCTCCTCTTTCGTTATTCCAAGTAAAAAGGCCATTGCTCACTTCTGCATCAACCAACTTCATATCCTCTGTGAATGATTGGAATGCTAAAGAATCTTTTGTTAACACTCTGGTTCCTCCTTTTTTTTTCGAAAGAGACTTGATCATATTGAAATCCCCTCCCATGATCCAAGGAATCCCATCCTGTCTTTTCCAGAGATATTTTAGGGATTCTATCAATTTAAGTTTGTCATCTAATTTTTGTGGGCCATAAACATTAGTAACCAGGAAGGTTTCCAATACCCCAACTGGTTGCATGACCACTAATAAGTAATTTATGGATGCTTCAGCATCTATAATATCGATTTTCTGTGGATTCCAAAGAGTTAGAATTCCCCCCGCTGTATTTTCAGCTTTAACTTCTAAATACTCGAATCTATTTAGCCATTTACTATGAATTTGTTTAACTTTTTGGATGAAACATTTGGTTTCCTGAATGAAGATCATATCCGGCATTTCTTATTTCATTGTGTAACTTAGCATTCTTTGTTTTCTTTTACTACTTAGACCTCTAATATTCCAAGATGTGAACTTCATAATTCAAGATTTGTAAAGGAGTAACTAGTGAGATCTTTCATCTTACCTGAGTCTATCATTAACTTCCCACACTCCATCAGGAGGTCCTTCTGCTTTTTTCTACCTCTTTTCTTTCCTGCACTTCTGGTAGCTAATCCTAGAGTTGATTTAATTATCTTCACACCTATGTACTCTTGCTTGTAGTGGTTTTACCTTTATCTAACCCATTTTCCTGAGTTTTCCATAAAAACAATTGTTGAATTCTGTTTCAGTCTTCTTGAGGTAGTGAATCTATCCCTCCTTTGGTTCCCTGCATCAAGAACCCTTCCAGATCTAGGTGTTCCTTTTCTAGAATTTCTTGGAGTTCATGATCCTCCAGATCTGTTTCACTCTGGGTCATTTCCTGATCCAACTCTAGTTTTGTTTCATTCATTATGATTTCTTTGTCATTACCCATCTTTTGTATTGGTTTGCAATTTGCAGTCTCTTCTTTTTCGTTAGGGCCATCCTCCATAGATTGGTCTTCATTTTCTATTCCGTCATTCTCTTCCAAAGCTTGATATATGTTTTGACTGGCCTTTTGATTCTCAATACATGGATGCTTTGGTCCTTTTTTGCCTCCTTTTCCTTTACTTGCCACTTTTTGAAAGCTCTATGTGTCTTTCATTGCATTTTTTTTTACTTCTATTGTCTATTTTGCTAAGCGGGCAATCTCTGAACAAGTTTCCATGTTCATGGCACTTGCGACATCTGAACTGGATATGCTCACAGTCCACTGTTTGCACCCAATCCTCATCAAAAACTTCCAGGATGACTTCGTCCGGAAGGGCTCCTTATAGATCTATTTCTACACATATTCTTGCATAAGATGTGTATTTGCCTCTTTTTGTGGCTTCTGAAGCTTTAACAAAACCACCCAATTTATTGCCTATGGCTGCAAGCGATTCATTTTGTCAGTAATCAAGGGGAAGAGAATAGAGCCTTACCCAAACAGGAACCGAAGTGAAAGTCTTTTTCTCCGGATAAAAGTTCATTATCCAAGGTTGCATATAGAGGCCAGTTGCTGCATAACAATAGGGTCCTCCTTCGAATATTCTGTCTTTGTCTTCTATACTTGTGAACACCACAGTGAGGAATCCCTTTGATCCTAGATGCAGATCAATGCTGCCTTTGGGTTTCTAGTGGTACTTGATCCACATGTGTAAAGCCTTTTCTGTGGGCCATAGTCCCATAAATTTGCATATTATAGCATAAGTCCCCATGTGTTCCCTGTGGGCCTGTAGTGCAGGATCATTTAGCACTACTCTAGGAGTAGTCTCCGTTTTTGGTTTGCATGGTCCCTTTTGTTTATTGTCTCTTGTTCTCCGTCTTTTGTCTTCTTCCTCCTTGTCTTGATTGCTGAAATTTTCCTGGGGCCTGACCCCGTCTATCTCCTTTTCATTAGTATTTTTGTTTTTTTCCTCTTCACCAAAACCTCTAACATTTCCCAGTGGGGATTTACCCCTGCTGGCTATAGCCTCCTTGTAGGAGGGAGTGGAGCTCCCTCCTTTGCGGCCCTCCATTAGGAGCAAGCTCTGAAACCCTTCAAAACCCTAGCTGCGTGTTTTTCCTCTTAGCGTTTTTCCTCTCCCAGATCCAACCTTCGTTGGACCACAAAATATCATGAAGAGGATTGTTATTAATTGTTTACAAGGAGAAAACCCATGGAAAGGAAAAAGGAGAAGATAAGTGAGGGAGAGTGAGAGGAAAAAATGAATTAATTGAAATTTTTTTTCAAAAAATCAAAATTAAAGCCTTCAACCAACACTAAAGAAAGGGCCATGAGTTTTATGAATTATTTATTAAGCATGAGAAGCACTAAGAGAAGGGAGGTATCGAGGGACTATTGGGAAGAAAAGGACCCCCTTAGTTTTATGCAAGCCAATTGTGGCAATTTTGTGACTCATAATAGGCCCTAAATTAGTGTGTTAATAGACAACATTTTCATTTTATGTAAAGAGAGTGGAATTCATATCTCCACCCTATAATTAACTTTTTGAGTATTGAGTGAGACTACCTCTTGTGTCATTTAATTTGGCTTGCGGGTGGCCAACTATAAGAAAATCATAGTGCCTTTGAGCCTATGGTGGGGTGGAAAGTGGCTCTCCCTTCTTTAGTTTTAGGAAAGGCTTAAAAACAATTAAGATAAAAAAAATTCTCTTTCTTATGAATGATGTTGTTAATGGGTTGTTGAGTGTGAATTTATTGATGAATCAAACCTTTTGTTATAAGGTTACTAGTTATAATCATCATAAGAAAGTTTTTGATGCAAAAATAGTTCTTTCAATAATGTTTACTTGTTACATTATGGATGTGCATTGCCCTCTCTCATAAGAATTCATGGCAAAAAGGTTGGGGGATATCTATGTGTCTCAAGCTAAAAGGTAGGGTGCATACCAACCTATGGGAATGAAATTCAATATGTAAATAGGGACAAAATGTCCATGACAACTAATAAATTTGTTGTGAAATTAAAAGCCTATGTAAATTTCCATTCTTCATGCAAGAAGAAAAACCTACATGAGTGAAGACTCGGAGCAAGGAGTCTTCATCGAAAAATTGATGCAAAGAGTTAGAAAACTTGCTAAAGGTATTTTTAAAACCTTGATTTATTAGAAATAAAGAGAGATAAAGATTTTACCTTGTTCATTAGTTTTTTAGGAGTTTAGCCTTAGGATCCATTTTTTATTTCTTGAAAAGAATCTTGGTTGTGACCAAAGGTGTTGAGGCAAATTAATTACCTACCATTTAATTGTCAACCCAAGGGTTTCGTAAAACTTGTGAAGCATACGTCCACTGTATTTTCTAGAAATTAACTTTCAATTAGATCAACCTAACTACGAAACCAAATAACAACAAACCAAATTCACCTATTCTAATTCAACAATCAACTCAAAAGAAACTATAGTACAATTATAGTACAGGGCGCGGAATTGAAATCTTAATCTTTAAATACTACAGGAATTGAAAAGCACACCTCTTTCAGAAATGAAAGCAAAAATAATTATTAGATATCATTTTTGGGATTCAACTGCGTTAAGTAAGTCATTCACGTATGACCATTTCCATGAGAGGTAGTCGTAAGTGACAAATTTCTCGTGATTTGAATAGTTCACTTAACACTCATTGCATCAGGTGATTCTCACAGGGGTGAAGAAGTGGGATTGAAACTCGTGAAATAAATCACATAGCATCAATCATCACTTCCTGGGCTTGCACCCGGTAACCAGGACTTCCCAGGAGGTCACCCATCCCAGATCGCCTCTGGCTCAAGCACACTTAACTGTGGAGTTTTCCCCACAATCAAGCCCACTTAGCTTGCTACCCCATTTGCAAAACCTTAGCAAGTATTGT
>APFE031031896.1:82664-105986 GCA_000404065.3 Pinus taeda | reverse complement strand
ATGCAATGAGTGCTAAGTGAACTATTCAAATCATGAGAAATTAGTCACTTACGACTAACTCTCATGGAAATGGTCATACGTGAATGACTTACTTAACGCAGTTGAATCCCAAAAATGATATCTAATATAATGCACTGCGTAAACACCCTATACTTAAAAAAATAATTATTCTTAACCTTTCACACAAGAAAAGATATGAAAGAAAATAAAAACAAATGCTCTTAACTTTTAGGTAGAAAGCAAATAAAAATAAACACTCTTAACCTCTCACATCGGAAAAGATATGAAAACAAATAAAAACAAATGCTCTTAACTTCTAGGTAGAAAGAAAATAAAGACACTCACTCTTAACCTCTCACACAGGAAAAGATATGAAATAAATACATCTTAATCTATGAAAACAATAAATCTCACACATTATAGGTGGCCAATCCAAAAGAATGAGAGATGGCAAGTTGAGAGCCTCCAAATGCAAGCATAACCAAATCAAAGTGAACATCACTCATGAGCATGGTGCCAAATCCAAATTCTATATTCAAAACATGAGCATTTCCCCAACTTTACACATGCCTTTCAAAGGAGAAGGCACTCTTATTTATACAAAAACATAAGAAGCTACCTCATTAATGGAGGTCCATTATTCTCTCCCTAGATCCCTAGAAAATCTCATAGAGTTACAACTCAAATAGGTAATGATGAGACACATATCCTCTTTGACCTTTATCCAAATCTTCTTCCATATCTTGAAGATAACTCGAATTTGAGCATTGGATGCCACATAAGGGTGCCTTGGAAGCTTCAAAATGACCTACACATGTCATGAAACTCAAGCCACTTTTAAGTATTATCAAGTATATGTCATTTTTCTAAGTTTTAACCATTTAATTCACTTATAATACTAGAAATCCTTAACTTTTGGAAAACACAAAGGTAACCCGTATAATTATGAAAAAGGAGGCTAATGAAAGCTTATATGGTCATGGAGTTGTGACATGTGAGTGAAATGGTAGTGATAAAGGTGAAAGTGGATGATATTTTGAATACATTTTGGAGACTCTACATTCCCCCAATTGACGTTATTGCATGTCCTCATGCAGTCTACTACATTGCTTAATCATGATTTTCTTTTGAATGAGCTTGGCTTATATCATATGTCCTTAAACTTTGCATTTGATAGTATTTTACAATTTTATTTTGTTTTGTAAAGTATTCGTTGTCATACATTGAATTGAAACATGTTTGGTTAGTACTTGTGTGACAAAAAAATCTTAATTGGTATTGGTTCTTGTGTTTTAATACCTTGTTTCTTTTTGTTGCAACAAGATTCATTGAACATGTTTAAGAATGCATAAATCAGCCATATAATATGCTCATCATTTAACATTTATTTGCAAATCACATAACTTTTGAACCATAATGAATTCATAATTGATTAGGACGAGTATGTTAGGATGAAATGAAGTGAAATGGATGTGATAATAAATGGATGTCCCTTCCCCCCAACTAAACGTGCTTACGTTTTTTTTCAAATGAGAAAGGAAATATGGTGAAGTATTTTCCAAAAATTATAATTTTAGTATTCAAGGAATTCTATGATTAAAAGCTAGAAAAGAACATACCTTTACTAACCTAGGAAGTGGACAAACTGTGCATATGTAGAGAAGTTGTAGCTATTGCTAGATCATGGAATAGAATGTAGAATTTCATCTGCTTCTTGGTTGCATAAATGGTGGATGAGGTGGTGAAAGTGGATTCTTTATTTTTGTTGCTAAATCTGTTTTATCTGCTACAAAATGTTGAAATGATATAGTCTTCACCTCCTACAAAACCCGATGGTGCAATTCTAGTCATGCGAATAAATGTGTTGTTGTAGAGCATGAAGAGAAGTCATTGGATTACAGACCATTGATGAATGTTGTTAACCAATGCGAGGAAAACTCGTCATTAATGTCAACGAGTGCCAAGGTACCTAAGTACATCTTGCAAAGTGTGAATGGATGAGCTAATGTAGAGCCACTTGCAAGATCTAACGATTAAGGGACATTGATGTATTCCCATGATTGTTAGCGAGAAAACTTATCATTGATGCATACAAGCCTCGAGGTACTAATAAGGACTCTAGCCTTGAACTTAGATAATGTGTTGATGTTGATAGGCAAAGACTTGTTAGAAGTGAGGCCTTAATGAATCCTCCATCATCTAACGTGAGTATGAAATGATGATTTTGGAAGGACTATGAATGAAAAAATTTTCAGTGGATCAAGGTTTATTTAATGGAAAGGAAAATGACAAGAGGGTAAACAAGCGAACGGAAAGCAAAAGGACAAATCAGCATGCAAGTGAGTTGAATGTCTCTATTAATGGGTTAATAAATGGAAATTATGGAAAATGTGAATGAAAAATGTAAAGGAGACATGCGACTCTTTGCAAGAAAAATGGTGATGACAATGCTTAGCGAAAATTCTTAGATAGCTTGTGGGTTTGGAGAGGAGAAATGATGGCATTTATGGATGATAGAAATGGATTCAATTGGTTTATGTTTCTTGAAATTGGTCGTAGAAAAACAATCATGCATAATTGGCTTCCTTCAATCCTTCGATTGTCTTGGAACCTAAAAACAAACATGGCACTAACATTGCAACAAATGTAAGTGTGTTCAAAGAGAAGTGATCAATTTCTCTAGGTACATACGAAAAATTTGCATAATTGATAGGTTCATGACATGTTTTTATTTCAAATAGTTAATCCAATTTCACAATTGTGATAATAAATCCAATTTCTAAAAGAAAACAATTTCCTCAATAAAAAAATTCATCAATTGATCTTGCAGATAAGTGCCTTCATAGTTCTTCTTGTTTCTTGCATCATGCTTGAAAACATCATCATTAGACAAAACCAATAAAATTTGATCATGATTTTTTGATTAGAATGCATTGTTGACAAATAGATCATTAAGTTAAATATATAGTTGCAAAATTGTTTTTCAGCTGCAGATTTGTGTAGTTTCTAAAATCTTGAACATATAGTTAAATACACACAATTATGCATTTTTATTATGAACAAATAACCAGTGCAATGTTCAAATTGATCAATGCCTCTTCCAAAAAAAATAGCAAATAAAACAATTTTTTTTTAAAGTACATAATCCTATAAAAGAAAGCAAAAATTATGTCTCTGCCTAATGACCATATCTAACTGAACTTAAACCTCAAACATAAAAAAAGCCTTGTCAAATAGATTGCCTACATGAAAAAAAATGTTAAAATCCATTATACTTTGGTCAAAGTCCTCACCTCCAAGATGGGTATCACTATTTGTAGCCAAAACCTCAAAAACTTCGTTATCAATAGTCATAATGCTCACATCAAACCTGCCACTACCACGATAAAAAAACAAAAATATTTTTCTCTCATAAACTTGATATGGATCACAGAAGTTCTGCTCATACTATTTAACATGCAGCCTATATCTGATTCCTCATCTTGTCCTGATGATGAACCACACTGGTTGGTTTGAAACGCATCGACAAATGAAATATCATGTGATTTACACCAAAATATTTTCTCTCATAAACTTGATATGGATCACAGAAGCCTCAAATCAACAAAAATATTTTTCTCTCCACCCTTCTTGTCCAAGCCATACACTATTGTTGCAGTTGTGGATAATACGAGTTACATTTAAGCCAGCAATAACACCAGCGTCCTTCGTTGCTTGGCATTGTGCATCATTAAAATAAGCAGGGACAGTCACCACAGCATCCTTTATAGTCTTGCCAAGGAATACTTATGTAGTCTCCTTCATCTTAGTCAAAATCATAGCACTGATTTCCTCAGGGATAAATACCTTTGTGTTTCCATCTTGTACCTGAACTTGAATATAAGATTTCCCATATTTGTTCCCAATCTTGTATGGTATCAGTTCCATATCCTTCTAAACTTCTTTGTCTTCAAAATGTCTTCTGGGATGGTCGGATCAAACAAATGTCTCTTTCATATGCAGATGTATACAGATTTTGAATGCTGCATAAAGACGTGGAGCTTCAACTCTCCCAGTGGCAGATCTACGTCCTTTAGATCAGGGAGATTGGATTCTTGGCAAATTGTTTGCAGGCAAAAACCGAATGGCTGCAACTTTTTCTGTGCATTCATTAAAAATTGTTTTTTCTCACGCAATTTACAAAATAAGACTCCAGAGAACCCCAAATATCTCCCAATTGGTTGTGAATTTGATAAAATCGTTCCTAAGTTTTATAATTGACACCGTTCTAAGAAAAACTCACGTTTTAGTTTTTTGAAATTCTTTTTTGTTTGGCCAAAAAACATGTTTTAAAACTGACATTTTAAAGTTGTTACACATTTCCTCTGCTCAAGTAACTGTCGGGTCTTCCATGTCCATGGTCAAGCATGGATGAGGAGCGCATTAAATCAATCCTCACCCCAAACCCATGTCATTTTTCCAATGGAACCATCAGAGATATTTGTTTGTATCTTGTTCACAGTGTGGCAAATCCATTAACTGTGAATTACTAGTCATCCATAAACGTGACAAGTGCAATTTTTCACTGCCAACTACCGATCTTAATAAACATCTGAACATTTGTGGGAATAGAACATAGTATTGTAATCCGTGTGGCAAGTATGTGAGATTGTGTGAAAATATAGCTCATGAGTTATAGTGCCATGAAGGAATCTAACTACAAGTGAAGAAGCTTCTCTTCAAAAGCTACCTTAGAGCACTTGATTTCCTCCTTCGATGTATTTCTTAGTTCACACCTAGTTTTGTCGTCAAAAGGAGTTGTAGGGACTGTGTCGTTAACAGATTTCCGTAGGTTCCTCCGGATTGCCTTGCCAAGGCCATCTTGCCTCCAATGGATGATAGGGGAAAATGTTTTCTCAAGCAGAAACTGGCCAGAACGATTATTTTTTTGGTACAAGGGATACCGAAGAACGAGGAGGAGGCATCTAGCATTGAAGAAACATTTGTCGAAAAAGGAAAAAGAAATGGAAATGGACATGCAGATTGGTATCAAGGAGGAGTTGTTGGAGGATGACGAGAACATTTTGAATATAGTAGAATATCTTTGTGTGAATTATCCCATGGCAACAAATTTGGCATTGGATTGTGATGCATGGGCTAGAATTAAATCAGGTTCAGCTGCAGAAACGAGTCGTTGTTGCAGCTCCTCAAAATGGAATAGATATGCAGCAATTTAAAGCAAGATCTAATTTTATTCTTTTTTATTCCTTTTTTTTAAATGATGAATTTTGGATTTTGTTTTTTAAGCTAATGCAATTGAATTTATTTTTTTTTGCAGGTCGCATGAGAGCTAGTTATCAATTTGTCAATTTCTTCTCAAGAATTTACGTTTTTATTTTAAAAATTACATTTCCCTTATTAAAAAACATGACTAATTTTTTTATGTTATTTTTTTTATTGAAAATCTAACATGTTTTTTTATTTTTTATTTTAATTTTTTTAGAATCAAAACATGAATTTTTTTATTGAAAATATTTGTGATGTTAATGAAAAAATGTAGGAAAAGAAATAAAATTCTCAAAGATTTTAAAGTCTAGAAACTTTTAAAAAATGCAATCAAGCTTGATTTTGTTTCCCTATTTTATCTTACTTGAAAGAATTCTTTTTATTTTTATTTTTAAGTATATGAATGTTTCCAATGGAGCCATTTACAAATTAAACTTTCTAAAATGTTCATATCCAAATTTGCAAAATGTACCTGATTGTGTATGAGGACATGAGAAGTCATTTTGACCTTTAGATTTTCCGCAAAGATCTCTTGAAGAACGGATTAATGTTGTGGTGCAATCACATTTCAATACCATTCCTCAATGCAATCCTTGTGCTCCAAAGATTGTTTAATCTGCATTCTAGATCCTTTGTCCATAAATGGTTAATATCAATTTTTTTTATATTTTTATAAAAATGATATGCAGCTAAATGATTTATGCATCTACATGCTTTAGTCATGCCTCTAGGAAAAAATTGAAAAAATATGAACTCTAGACTGAAAGCTAGTTTCTATGCACACTTCCCTGGCAACGGCACCAAAATGTTGAGGCAAATTAATTACATATCATTTAATTGTCAACCTGGGGGTTTCGTAAAACTTGTGAAGCATGCATGCACTTTATATGCTAGAAATTAACTTTCAATTTAGATCAACCTAACTACAAAGCCAAATAACGACAAACCAAATTCACCTATTCTAATTCAACAATCAACTCAAAAGAAATTCTAGTACAGCGCGCGGAATTGAAATCTTAATCTTTAAATCTTGCGGAAATTGAAAAGCACATCACTAGACTTTCATAAATGAAAGCAAAAACAATCATTCTTAACCTATCACACGGGAAAAGATATGAAAGAAAATAAAAACAAATGCTCTTAACTTCTAGGTAGAAAGCAAATAAAAATAATCACTCTTAACCTCTCACAGAGGATAAGATATGAAAGCAAATAAAAACAAATGCTCTTAACTTCTAGGTAGAAAGAAAATAAAGACAATCACTCTTAACCTCTCACACAAAAAAAGATATGAAATAAATAAATCTTAATCTATGAAAAACAATAAATCTCACACATTGTAGGTGGCCAATCCAAAAGTATGAGAGATGGCAAGTTGAGAGGCTCCAAATGCAAGCATAACCAAATCAAAGTGAACATCACTCATGAGCATGGTGCCAAATCCAAATTTTATATTCAGAACATGATCATTTCCCCAACTTTACACATGCCTTTCAAAGGAGAAGGCTCTCTTATTTATACAAAAATAGAAGAAGCTACCTCATTAATGGAGGTCCATTATTCTCTCCCTAGATCCCTAAAAAATCTCATAGAGTTACAACTCAAATAGGTAATGATGAGACACATATCAACTTTGACCTTTATCGAAATCTTCTTCCATATCTTGAAGACAATTCGAATTTGAGCATTGGAGGCCACATAAGGGTGCCTTGGAAGCTTCCAAATGACCTACACATGTCATTAAACTCAAGTGACTTTTAAGTATTAGCAAGTATATTTCCTTTTTCTAAGTTTTAACCATTTAATTCACTTATAATACTAGAAATCATTAACTTTTGGAAAACACAAAGGTAACGCATATAATTATGAAAACGGAGGCTAATGAAAGGTTATATGGTCATGGAGTTGTGACATGTGAGTGAAATGGTGGTGATAAAGGTGAAAGTGGATGATATTTTGAATACATTTGGGAGACTCTACAAAAGGATTTGAGAATTTTTTAAACATTACATGTTGTTCTAGACCTAGTACCCTTAGAAGTAATTTGGGAAAGTACAAGCCCTATTGGAGTTAGTTTAATTCCTTAGAAGCAGGATCAAAAATACCTATTGGAAGCTTATAACTTATCAAATTCATGGATTGAAATTTGGGCATTGATTCCAGCCCCAGTATCTATTCCTATGGGCTAAGAATGGGGTTGTGCTTGAGGGATAGAAGGAAAGGAGCTAAAGGGAGAAAAATCCTATGGAAGTAGATGTTCCTATTATCTATAAATCCATATAACTACATGTTTTAGCATTCTTTGCTAAGGTGCCAACAGAATCTAGAACATTTGTTAAAGTCATGTAAAGGGAGTTTCTAGATGTTTTGGATATTTAGAAATTCATATATCCAGGAATCTAGGACTTATTTAAATGTCATGCAAAGGTAAAATCCAAATGTCATGGGATCTATATGGGAGAAACCATGA
Source organism: Pinus taeda (assembly GCA_000404065.3). Classification (NCBI taxonomy): domain Eukaryota; kingdom Viridiplantae; phylum Streptophyta; class Pinopsida; order Pinales; family Pinaceae; genus Pinus; species Pinus taeda. The sequence continues at coordinate 98,251 of APFE031031896.1, read as the reverse complement.
AGTGAAGGAACCCTATATATGATAACCTTGACAACATAATTACATAAGATATCGAAAAATCTAGAAATCCTTTTAAATTTGCAATGAGGTAAACAAGCAAATTCTTGGATCCATATTCCAACAACATAGGACATGTGGGGAGCATGTGCAACCACATTTGACAACCCCATTCCATATATGTAGTCCAAGGTATAATGTGACATGTTGACATGGTGATTAATGTGGCAAGAGGACATGTCACCATTGATGTGGAAAAAAGGACATGTTTGGATGTTGTGACATACCAACATAGCATGTAGATGTGGCATAGAGGTTCCAAGGAGTTGACATGATGCTTTTAATGAAAAATGACATGGAGTTTGGAGATTCAAAAATATGGAATTTTCTTAAAAATGCCCTTTTCAATTTTTCTAGGTAGTGGATGATTCCAAATCATGATATCCAAAAGGTTGACCCAATGGTTGTTTTTAAAATTTTAAAAACATATAGATCCAAATACCTAAATTTTTTATCACGTTGATAGAGCACCAATGTCTAAACCTAGAAATCTAGTAAAAAGGGAAAAGACTCTAGTGCTAGTAAACAAGAGTTCTGACTTCGGATATGACCTGGTATGATAAACTATTTGATTTACGAATGTGGCCCATCTTGTAGTGACATGTGGACGATATGGATGTTGACATGGAACCAAGGGAAAATCGTTTTAGGGCCACAACTTTGTATCTAGAGCTCTTGATGAGTAGAAAATGATGGTGGCCTTATAAAAGAGGTTTTAGATGATAAAAGAAGAGAAAATTCTGATTCTCGCCTCTATAAAGGAACCTTGGGGGTTGGGCATGTATACCTTGTACCTTCAAAGAGGCTTAGAGGAGACTAGGTGTGTTATAAAGTGGTATCAAAGAGAAGCTTCAACAGTTGGAATGAATGGGCTCAAGAGAGAGTGAGATTGGTTATTGACCATAAGAATTTCTCCTTTGTGCAAGAGATGATCTCTATAATTGATCTATAAACTGTCGTGGACATTCCACTAGACAGCTAGTCACAACAGATCTGATAAAATTATATTCAAAAATCTGAAATTCTAGACTATCACAATCTTTTCTTTTCTTTTTAGAATTCTAGATTTGTAGATTACTATTAATAATGCATGAATGTGAATTAAAAAATATGTAGAAAATAGAGAATAGTGAAATAAAATCCCACAAACACATTTGACACACAATATGAACTGGGAAACCATTTCGAAATAAAAACTCAAATGGAAAGTGAGGTTGCTCCGCTCTCTTTCTCTAAATGGAAATATGGCCATGAGTACAAAGAAGTATGTCTTGTGGCCTGTGGGATATTACAGTGCACAAATCTACTCTGAGTGCTCCATATCATATCCCTCTTAGCTATTTTTTCTCAAGTATGGAACAAATGTACTCGAAAGAATGGAACCCATTTTCCTCCTAGTGGTGAGGTTACAACACAGTCTGATAGCCTACTAGTGGTTAGGTTTGAATACCTCAACTCTTAACCAGAGTTACAATATAGACTCTTCTAGAGTATTCTTCATCATAATCATGTGGCTAGCCACTTTTCCATGAATAATGGGGGCTAATGTGGCATCCTCTCGAATTATGGTGGTGGAAATAAGAAGGTCAACCTCTAAGTGGCATAACCTTTGCATACAAACTCTAATTGATGTTATTCCTATGTCATTGGAAAGTTTTATATGTGAATAATAGAAAATAAAGGTGTTGTGTTAAAGCAGAAAAGTTTTACCCCCAAAAAATGTCGTTTGATGCCTCAAAATACTCCCGGAAGGTTTCAAACCCCAATTTGCCACACTGGGTCCCGTTAGTAAAAATGGTCCTGATAGTTGATTCCTCCACCTTTTCCACTATTAAACAATTGAGATAGATGGAAAAAAATATAATTATCCAATCTAGATCACTACTCCCCATTTTGGGAGGAGTTTTGTCCCCAAAATATTTTACTGAATGAGGTGAGGAAAAATTTCCTCCACCTTCTCTCGGTTGTACCATTTAGCATTTCCTGGAAGTTTTCTTTTCAACCCAATCTTCCAAAGGTCATGATGCCCTTTTAATGTAGTTATAGATCTCTTTTATAAAATTGTATCTTTGTCAACTCTTACTAAGCATCTTGTGTCAAATCCTCCACAGAAGGTAGGATTTGTTCCTCTTCCTGATCTAGAATTGAAGACTCATAGAGTTTTAGATTCTCTACATTCACAGCTGAGTAAATGCACATATATGGTGATAAACTAAGTCGATGGGCATTTTCACCCACCTTTTCTAGTATCTCAAAAGGACCATACTGTAGAGCCTTGATTTTCTTCCCATGCCCCTGTTACCTTTCCTTGTTTAACTATAGTCATACTTTGTCTCCCACCTTGAACGATTTCTCTATTATATGTTGATCATGGTTGCCCTTGTATTTCTCTTGTGACTTCTATAATGTCTATTGTACCTATATAAGGATCTACCTAATACTATTTATCAAATTTTCAGCCCTCAAGTCTTCTCCTATAAGATCTTCCTTCACTCCTCCTTGTTGCCCATATGCAATGTCCAAAGGTGAAGGTGGTAAATATCCAAAATCAGTTTCAAATGGGGACTTTCGTGTAGAAGTGTGTACTGCTCTATTGTAAGAATGTTGTATATATTCCATGTTTTCATCCCAAGTATTCGGATGCTCCTAGTTGTATCCCCTCAAAAGCTGCACCAAAGTCTTGTTAACTAGTTATGTCTGCGGATGGAATGTTGTAGGTCTCTTAAAGTTTGTGTCCATATTCTCCCACAATGTAGTCTATAATGCACTAAGAAATATTGTTTCCTTGTCTGAAACAATGCTTTTTGGTATCCCAAAGTGCACCTAGACTTGTCCAAGGAACAAGTTTGATGCTTCTTGCCTACTAATGGTATTTTTACAAGGCATCAGAGCACGCATCTTATTGAACTTGTCAACGACCAAAAACATGTAGTCATTTCAGTTCTTTGTTGTTGGTAAACCTCCCATAAAATCCATGGAAATGCTTTCCCAAGTATGATTGGGTACAGTTAAGGATGATATAAACCTCTTTTCTTGTTGTTATGCTTTTTGGTACAATGCAACATGCATCCTCTTATGAACATAGATACCTTTTCTTACATCTCTAGTACACACACCTCTACAAGTTAGCCACGATCTTCCCTACACCAAAGTGCCCTGCAACCTTGGAGGTGTGAGCCTCTCTAATCAACTGAAATCTCTCACATTTAGGAACACATAGTTTATCGAGCCTGTAGAGTAACCCATCCTAGAGATGGTAGCCAACAATGTTGTCACCATCATGCACATGACTCTGCAACTATTGAAACACCTCCTTGAAATCATCACCCTCTGCATATGCCTCTCTGTATGCATCATGGGTGAATGGATCCATGTGCATGAGTTCCCAAAGTTGTAATATTTTATGTGGGTGGCTTAATAGCATGTCAACCAACTTGTTTGTGTTTCCCTTCTTATATTTGATCACCAAATGAAACTGTTGTAGAAATCCCATCCACTTGTAATGCCTAGTATGATATAGCTTACTCTAGGCCTATAGGTATTGTAATAGTTGGTGGGTTACACAGATTATTGTTTCCTTTCCCATCAGATAGTCCACTTCTTCACATCTTGCAACAAGGCATAGATCTCCTTGTCATAGGTAGGGTAGTTAAGAACTGCCCCATGAAATACTTCAAAATGGTAGCATATAGGCCTTCCTCTCTACATCAATATCGCTCCCATAAAAACCTACTTGCATTTATCTCCACTTCAAAGGGTTGCTACAAGTTTTCTAATGCCATAACAGGTGCTTGAATGATCTTCTGCTTTAGCTCCTCAAAGACCCCATGTTGACCCTTTACCCATTGGAAACTCTTGCCACTTATTGCTATGGCATGGAGTGGTGTTGCTACTGTTGAAAATGAGGCTATGAATTTCCTCAGATACTGTGTTTCCCTAATGAAACTCTTGATATCAAAAACATTAGTAGTTACCAACCACTTCATGATGGCCTCCATCTTGGCAATATCTATCTTCACCTCTCCTCCACCTATCACATACCTGAAATACACCAAATAATGTTGTGAAAACTAATACTTCTTGAGTTTTACTAGCAGTTGGTGCTTCTTTAATGTCTCCAACACCTGTGTCAAATGTCATATGTGATCCTCCCAGGTAGTATTGTATAACAATATATCATCCAAATATACAATAACAAATGAATCTATTAAAAGGTGCATTACATCATTCATTAATATCATAAACATAGTTGGTGAATTACATAGGCCAAATGACATGACTAACCACTCATATAAGCCTTGCTTAGTTTTGAAGGTGGTCTTCCAAATATCTTCTTCTTTAACTCAAACCTGGTGATATCCATACTTTAAGTCAAGCTTGGAGAAGTATTTTGCTTGTTGTAATTAATTTAGTAGATCATCTATCCTAGGAGGGGGTACCATTTCTTAAGCATGATCTTGTTCAACGCCCTATAATCTATACGTGTCCACCAAGTCCCATCCTTCTAAGGCGCAATTATGATGGGTGACCCACATGGTGATGTACTCAGCCGAATGGCACCTTATTCCAATAGATACTACAATTATGTCTTCACCTCACTTACTTCTATAACATATTTTGTGTACAACCAAATGTTTGGCAATGGGGATTCCGGCAATAGATGGATATCATGCTTGACTTCCCTCTTAGGTGGTAACCCTTTAGGCTGTCATAACACATCCCTATATTTCTATAGAAACTCTTCTAATTGTTGTTTCCATTTCTTTGTACACTCCTCTAGGGATGCCTTGCCTCTTACTTACTCTTCTACAGACTAATTTTCTATTAAAACAATAAAACATACTTCTCATTGGAACTGGTCAATTTCTTGGTTTGGTTGGCACTTACCAATGAAATTTTTTACTTGCCTTTGAGCACGTTAATGGTGAATGATTTTCCATTCTTGACAAGCCAATATTGGTTGGCTCTCTACATGAATATTAGATATTACATGTACATGTAGTGACTCCCAAACACAATTCCACATACATCATGTGAACCACATCTAGTTTTACTTCATCAATAAAATCAGCACATTGGCAAATCTGATTTTGCACTATTTTGTTACGTTCAGATCTACGTCCTTATTTACCCATCCTAGTGGATATGGGCTTAGGTGTGGCTTGGGTGAAGCTTAGATGAGCATGCACTTCCAATCCAAATTTCTTTACTAGCTCTGCTACAATGAGATTCACGTGTGATCCTGAGTTAAACAAATAATTAATCTTTGCCTTCTTGACATGTATATTTATATGGAAGAGTTTAGTCATTTATTTCTCTTCATGTTGCTCAAGGATACTCAGATTCACCTCCTTTTGAAATAATGTACAAAAAATCTTCTCATCCACCTATAAGATACATTCATCTTGGTTTTTCAACTCAGTGGCCATGAAATTCTTCTTCTTAGTGTCTTTCCTTTTGTTCTTCGGGTAAAGCTCTGGATGCAATTTTCAATGCTCCTCCTTTGTATGGTCATCAATGTTGCAATGGTTGAAGTGGTTGTTGGGATATTTGCACTGATATGTTGTGGTTGTCATCTTTTTATATTTTCCTCCTTTCTTCTTCTTCCCCTCCTTAAAATAACTTTGTTTCTCCTTTTGCTTTCATCCACTTGATTGTCCTTTGTTCGGGCCTATGTTTTCAGGTATTATGCCTATACACAAGTCTCGTCTACCAATATGGACTTGAACAACATCACTTGCCCCCATAGATGGCGGTGTAGACCCCCAAAATATTTGAGTACATTTGGGTTCTTTGGGGAGATACCCAACATTATTGCCATCTTTTTTAACTTTGTGGTGTACCCCTACACACTTTCCCCTGCTTTTTCCTAAAGTAGTGCCACTAGATCCAATTGTCCTCTTCACAGCCAATATGGTAAAATTATGACTTCATGAGGGTTTTGAAGCCCTCCCACTTAGTCACCGGAGGTTATCCCTCCAACCTAAAGGCCTTTTTGTGGCTTTCCCACCAATTCAAGGCATGGCCCTCTAATTTCAGTCACGTAAACAAAATATTTTATTCTTCCTCGATTTGATGGACACTGAAATACACCTCTAATTATTGTAACCAATGATTTATCTTTAGAGTTTCTATCTCATCATGGTATGACTTGATATTTACCTTCGCTTCCATTTTGAACAAGGACTATGAATGATTCGCGACACTCGAACTAGGTTGATCTTTTTCAGGTCCTTCCTTTGATTGGTTCTCCTTTTATTCCTGATCTCCCGATCACCCCTCTGATTTTTCCTCTGCATTATAACCCCCATCATCTATGCATATCCCAAGCTTATTTCTCAAGGCCACCATGAGGAGATTTACATTATGATTTATATTTGATACTTGTTCCAGCTACAAAAACCTCTCCTTTACAGGATCACAAGAGTTATTCACAAATTTGTTGACCATTATTAGGGTTTTACGGCTTTTGGCCCAACCAATCTAGATCACTTGAAAATCTCCACAATATACCCAAATAAACTTACTCTGATACCAATATGATATGTAAACTATCGTGGATATTCCACTGGATAGTTCGTCACAACAAATCTGATAAAATTATATTTAAAAATCTAAAATTCTACACTCTTACATTTTTATTTCTATTTATATTTCTAGATCTGTAGATTATTGTTAATAGTGCATGCACGTGAATAAGAAATTATGCATAAAATATAGAACAACAAAATAAAAGCTCAAAAATGCATTTGACATATGATATGACCTAAGAAACCCTTTCGGGAGAAAAACTCAACTAGAAGGTGAGGTCACTCCACTCTCTTTCTCTGAATGGAAATATGGTTGTGAGTACAAATAAGTATTCCCTATGGCTTGTGGGCTACTATAGCGCAAAAATCCTCTCTGTGTGCTCCACCTCCAATCCCTCTTGGCTAGTTTTTTTTAACTATGGAACAAATGCACTCGAAAGAATGGAACCCATTTTCCTCCTGGTGGCTCGGTTATAACACAACTTGATATCCTACTAGTGGTTAGGTTTCACTACCTCAACTTTTAACCAGAGTTACAATATAGAATCTTATAGATTATTCTTCATCATAATCATGTGGCTAGCTCCTTTCCATAAACAATGGTTGTTGATATGGCATCCTCTATAATTATGGCGGTGAAAACAGGAAGGTCAACTTCTGAGTGGCATAACTTTCGCATACAGACTCTGATTGACAAAATTCATGCATAGTTGGAAAGGTATCTATGTGTAGAAGAGAAAGAAATAAAAAAAGGTGTCTCACTAAAATTTCCAAGTTTTACCCCCCCCCCCCCCCCAAAAAAAAATGTCATTTGATGCCCCAAAATGCTCTTGGAAGGCTTCAGACCCTAATTTTCCAAATTGGGTCCCGCTGGAAAGAATGGTCCTGAGAGTTGATTCCTACACTTCTTCCACTCTGAAATCATTGAAATGGATGACAAGCAATATAATGATCCAATCCGTATCAATAATGAAATGTTCAATATTTTTTAATTTGTTTTAAAATTTTATTTACTCATTAGGGTACAAACAAAAATCTAAACACGATTTACAATTGAAGCATAACTTCAATCTCAAGCCATTGGGCATTTTTCCAAGGCAATTAGTTATGTAGAAAGTAAAATATTTTCTTTTAACGAACTAACAATGCTATGTTTTTTTCAACACTTAAAAATATAAGAGGTAGTAAAGATACAAAAAAATGGAAGGAACCTCATACAATAGAGATCAGGAGTCAAATGAGAGGGAGGTTGGGAAAAGTACCTCAAATATAGCATAATCCATTAGAAGCCTAAAGGCTAAACTGTTGAGCTTTATTAGAGCCTAGGAAAGGCAAATTGAAATAAATATATTGTTGTTACAAAACCCGTGTGATATACATAGGTAGTTGCAGCACGAGCTAATTTATATGAACAAACTTCTTTCTAAGAGGGTATAGAATCCATCAAAGCTTCAAAGGCATGGGCTAGTGATTCCTAATACAAGAAATAGTTCATCAAGGAAGCGGCATACGGATGCCAAGAGAGATAAATCTAATGATAATGCATCGGTTGTATCATTTTGTGCATAAATGGATGATTTTGAAAGGTTGTGTGGTAATTAATCCAAATCATATTCTTACAAAAAGAAGAAGAGGCTTTATTCAAAGAGTTATTTATTAGAGGAGTTCAGGAAGGTTGGGCCACCCACTTTTGATGGAGAAATCACAAAGGGTGAAGAAGATAATGTGTAGCTATTAGCCCTAAAAAGGTATATTGGTGTGCATGATTAGGATAGGATATATATGCAAGCCAGAGTAGCCATATTTAATTAAAATGGAAGGGAATCCATTTGGTCAGAATACCTTAAAGTTGTTAAAGTAAGTAATGAAAGGAAGACAACTTGGAGTCACTTAGAGAAATACTTCAAGAAGAGGTACTATCAAAAAAATACCATGAAGGAAAAATCAAAGAATTCCATGAAGTTAAGTTGGGACAACTCACCATGGAAGAATATGCAATTAGATTTATGGAGTTGCTAAAGTATGTTCCTTACATTAAGGATGAGAAAGTGAAATACATTGTTTTCTCAACAAACTACCACTATCATACCAAGATAGAATCACGTTTAATGAACCAAAGACATTGGAGAATACCATTTTGAAGGCTAAGTGTTACTATAAGTAGTTAAGGAATAGAATGGAGTCTCGTAAGACTTGGAAGAAGAAGGACAAACCAAATAAAGGAAGGGATTCAAGCCATCCCAGAATAGGCACTCATGGTGAGGTGTTAAGTATAATGCGCCAAATAAAAGTGTGCATCAACAAAACTAACTCAATCAAAGTATGAGTAAAACAACTAAACCAACCAAGAAAAGGTAGAGGAACGAAATAATGGGACACTAAAGTGTTGGGGATGTAAAGAAGATAACATGCTAAGATATTTTCCACACATGAAACATGATCATAAAAGAGTTTACAATGTTCAAGAGGCCACTACTATCAATGATGTGGCTATAAATATATATGTAGAAAAAATTTCCAAGTATACCACCAAGCCTCTATGGTGGAAATGGAAGGTAAAATTTCCAACATTACTCTTGGTATGGTTGAAGCATGTGGTTTATAGAAGTAGAAGCACACAAGATTGTGTCTCATTTAGTTATATGTATACACGAAAGGAAAGGTAATCTAAGATGTTATATCATGCCAATTTGAAATGAGTGGATTATGTACTCATGCCACTTTGAACATGCTACCTTTATGGTTATATAACATGTTGATTAGCATGGACTAGATAGAAGCATGGATATCCAGGTTATAATATTGCAATTAAACCTTATAATTCACAAATGATGAAGGACAACATAGGATCCTTCAGGTTGTACAAAATCTTGTGTTTGTGAGGCAAGTCTCAACCCTGCAATTAAAGAAACGTTGCAAAAACAAATGTCAATTATATGTTGTAGACATGAAAATTTTGGATGAAGATAACGACCTGAAAGTTGAAGAACACTTGATACTAAAATAGTACTAATATTTGTTTCTAGAGAACATACTAGGACTACCTCCCAAGAGAGATATAGATTTTTTGATAGAATTCATGTTGGGATTTGTGCTAGTGTCTAGAGCACTTTACAAGATGAGCACACTTGAGCTAATGGAGTTGAAGATGTAATCAAAAGAAATGTTATACAATGGGTACATCAAGACAAGTATGTCCCTGTGGAGAGTGTCAGCGCTAGAAGAATGATGGAAATATCATAATGTATATTGATTATAGACAATTAAACAATATGACTATTAAAAACAAGTATCCACTACCAAGGATTGATGATTTTTTCAATCAATTGAGAGGCATTGTGATCTTTTTCAAAATTGATTTGAGGTTTAGGTATCACCAAGTCTAGATACAAGATCAGGACATCCGTAAGACTACATCCAAGACCAAATATAAGCACTACTAGTTTGTGGTGGTGCCATATGGGCTTACCAATGTACTAACTACATTTATGTGCTCAATGAACAATATTTTTAGTAAATATTTGGAAAATTTTGTATTGGCCTTCATTGATGATATATTAGCATATTCAAAGACCAAATAGGAGCATGAAGAGTAGCTCAATATAGTATTGCAAGTGCTAAGAAAGCACTAACTATATGCTAAATTGAGTAAATGAATTATTCAAAGGACACGTGCATTATTTGGGTCATGTAATTTTGGAAGAAGGAATTGCAGTAGACACCAAAAAGATAAATGAAATCACGGATTGGCCTATGCCCTAGAATGTGATAGAAGTGAGATCCTTTATTGCATTAGCATGATATAGCAAAAGATTTATCAAATGGTTTTCAAAGATTGGCCACCCAATCATCCCTCTAGAAAGAAAGGGAGTCAAGTTTGTGTGGTCAGTTGAATGTGAAGCAAGTTTCCAATAATTAATACATCTTTTGACCAATGATCCTATATTAAATATTGTAGGTCCAAATAAGGAATTTTTCATGTGTACAAATGTTTGTTAGGAAGGACTTGGTAGAGTCCCCATACAAGATGGACATGTAATTAGTTATGAGTCCATAAAATTGAATGACCATGAAAAACATTATGTAACTCATGATTTAGAGCTTGCAACAATTGTGAATGCTCTAAATATGTGGAGGCAATATTTGCTCGAGAGGAAGTTAGTACTTATGATTTATCATAGTGGACTAAAGTACTTATTTGACCATCCCTAGTTGAATGGCAGATAATCAAGTTAGATGAAATTTATCAATGAATTTGATTTTGGGATCATACATATCAAAGGTAAGGAGAACTCAGCGGTGGATGCACTCAGTAGGAAGATGCAAACTATTCATATGGTAGCATCTAGCATATGAAAAACATGATGAAAGATGCCTGATGGGATGTTGAATATTTAACAAATATTAAGGATTTTTAAGAGAAATAGTCTAAAGGACTGAAGTGTGAAGGATATCAACTAACAAAGGATAGATTATTGTTATGCAAAGGTAGATTGTATATGTCTAATTCAACAGATTTGAGGAAGGTCATAATGGATGAGCTACATTAGATGCCTTATTAAGCTACCCATGCTACCAAAAGAGGATAACAACCACCAAGAAATTATATTTTTGGCTTGGATTGAAGAGAGAGATCATTTAATACATTGCAAGGTGTTTGAAATGTTAGAGTGAAAGTGGTACATAAGTACCCAACAAGATTGCTATAGATGATACCAATTATAGGATAGGAGTGATAATTCATCTTTATGGACTTCATCACCGATATGTCAGGGATCGCTAGGGAAAATGACATAGTTATGGTAGCAGTGGATATGTTGAGAAAGACGGCTCACTTTATTCCTATTAAGTCCACCAATAAATTTATAAGCATTAAAAATGTCTTTAAGAAAGAAATTTTCATATTGTATGCAATGCCTAGAGTAATTATATTTGATCAAGATGCCAAGTTCACTTCAAAGTTTTGGAACTCTTATTTATAGGTTCTATAACACAATTAGCATTCAGTACAAACTACCATCCTCAGGTTGATGGACAAACAGAGAGGGTGAACATAATTATGGAAGAATGTATGTTAAGCATTATCCCAAGAAGTGGGAAGATTACCTACCACAGGTAGAATTTTCTTATAAAAATAGCTTTTGAAATTCAATAAAGAGTGAGTCCATTAAAAGCACTGTATGGCAAAAATTGTAATAATCCAATAAGTTGAGATAACCCAATGGATTGGATCATCCTTGGACCAGAAATACTAAAAGAAATGGAGTAGGAAGTGACGAGGATTAAGCAAAATATAAAAGTGGCAGAAGACTGGAAAAATAGTTATACCTATAGAAATAGAACTCACAAGGAATTCCAAGTAACAAAACATACACACACACACACGCATGTATGTATACATGTATGTGCACACACGCACACACACATGTATGTATGCATGTATGTGCACACACACACATGTATGTTTGCATGTATGTACACACACACACAAGCACATATATGTATGTATGCATGTATGTGCACGCACATACACACACACACATATATTGGGATTAGACCCAAGATAAGCCCTTAAAAATGGGAACATTTATTAGGTTGGCACCATGTTACTATGGACGTTTTTAGATTCTAGAAAGAGTGGGGCCAATGACATACTGACTTGCTTTACCCATATTGTGAACACCCATGACGTGTTTCATGTATCTATGCTTAAAAAGTATGTAAATGATGTTGATCATGTTATTTATTGGGTCATGATCCAAGTGGAACCTAAAGGGAAGTTTCAACCATAACCCTAATGCATTGTCAACAAGAAGGTCATCTCTCGAATGAGCCATCTTGTAGATCAAGGTGTGTTTGGAGCACTTTGGAGCAGACAAGGCTACTTAGCAGTTAAAGTGGCATACCATTTTTAAATTTTTTGTGTATAGTTTCTACTACATGTATTAAAATGTTAGGGATGGTGTTCTTTTGAGGGGGAACGAATTGTAACACCCCACTTTAAAACCCAATTTGAAATTGTAAATATGACTTGCATTGTTGGCATGTCTAACATGGATATTTGAAAAACTCCTAACACATGTAATATTTTTACATTAATATATTTTCCAACAACTAAAGGAAGGCAAAAATCCTACATAGGTTTGATGTCATGAGGGGAAGTTGTGAGAGGAATTTATGAGAGGAAGTTGTGAGGAAATTGGGATTGTTATCATTAGCAGGAATACAATGTCCTTGAATTAAATGCATAACCTCTGTTTTTTCCTAGAAACTATAGAAGAAGGGATTGGTAGTTGAACTACCAATTTTTAGCATTTACAAGAAGAGATGGAAGAGGTATAAGATTGTCTAGAGGTATGGGCGAAGTACCCTTTAGGAAAATTCTCAATTGACCATGAATTCCAACTTATGGACCATAAAATCTCATGAAGATGATTATCATTTATTGTTTAGTGGGAGAAAACCTGTGGAAGAAAAAAGGAGAAGAGAAGAGAGGGAGAGTGAGAGGCAAAAAAGAAGTAACTGAAAAATGTTTTTGAGAAATCAGAGTTGAAGTCTTCAACCTACATTGAAGAAGAGGACCATGAGATTTCTAAATTATTTTTTGAGTAAGCATGAGAAGCACTGAGAAAAGGGAGGTGTTGAGGGACTGGTTGGCAATAAAGGACCCCTTTAGTGCTATGCAAGCCCATTTTGGCAATTTTGTGACTTGTAATAGGCCCTAAATCAATGGGTTGATAGACAATATCTCGATTTCTATGTATGAAAGATATCAATCATCATATCTCTTCCCTGTAATTAACCTTTTGAGTATTGAGTGAGATAACCTCTTGTGACAATGAATCTAGCTCGGGGATGATCAGTCATAAGAAAAATCACAGTGCAATTGAACCTATGGTTGGGTGGGTAGTGGCTCTCCCATCTTTATTTTCACGCAAAGCTTGAAAATAATTCAAACAAATGTATTTCTATTTTTTGAATGAACTATATACATGTGTGTGTGTGTGATGTTCATAATTGGTTGTTGAGTGTGAATTTATTAATGATTTAAACCTTTTACAATAATGCTTTATTATTAGTTATAATCTTCATAAAAACGAGTTTGTGATTCATAAATAGTTCTTTAAGTAATGCTTACTTGTTATATTATAAATGTGTATTTCCTTCTTCTACGTTTTAACCATATATAGTTAATTGTTGCAAACATATTCTTAATAAAATGGGAAAAAATGCAATGGAAAATACACACATTAACAAATATATTTTTACTTCGGAAACCTATATCGCGAAAGCCATAAAGGTTTTTTAGTATATTCTTTTTTACATTATATCTATATGTGTGTGTGTGTGTGTGTGTGTGTGTGTGTGTGTGTGTGTTATCACTCAAGTTGTTCCCCAAAACTTGTGAGAAAAGGGAATACGGCCGAGGTAACCACTAACCAATCTTTTAGATGCAATCTCTAGCCAAATTGCATCTAGAGAGGGCTCTCTCTTTATAATTTAACTTTGTTTTTTAAAGTATTTTATGCTAGTTATGATGTGCGGAGTTTTGTTTTAAGTTTGTTTGGATGGTGATTTTAAACAGAGCTGGGATGCAAGTCTGAAACAGTTTATTCCATTGGGCAAATGGAGTTTATGAAGATGGACTACTGAGTGTGTTTCTGTGATAAAGGGCAATATTAAAGAGCAAGCTAATCGGTTTTGGAACAATATTGAAATCTAGAAATTAATGGGATGTAAGCCAGGGGTAAAGGGCAGTCAAGAATCCTTTATCATGGTGGCAGAGGGAAGGTGCATGAATATTTTCAAGGAGCAGTGAAGAATTCCTTGGCAATTTTCAAAGTGAAATAATTAGTGGAAACAGAAGCATCTAAGAATTTCTGTTTATGCTAGTTCTGAAGAAAACATAAATAACAGCAGGAATTGAACATAGAGTGTATTTAAACAAGTTCTGGGCTATTCTTTTTCCCTGTTGTTAAGATTATGAAACATATATGAAATTTGCAAACATAGAAAACACAAAAACATAGTTTAGAATAACTTATTGATCCAAAGAAAGACAGAAGAATTCTATAGCAGAGCTCAGAACATCAAATCCACATTCAAACACTCCAGCCGTAGTGCACTCAACAGCCCTTGTACTAAAAATATCAGAGTTACAACGTGGTCCAAAGAGGAAAATCACCAACCCCGAATACATTCCTTGGGGAGGTATTTATACAAAAAGAGAGTTACAAAATATCTTGTAGATAAGATATGAAGCAATAACTTCCTTCACCTACTCTGACAAGGGAATAAATGTAGAAATAACTGTAGGAGTAATTGTGGCTGTGCTGGCTGCTTTAACTGACAAGATATTTTTGACTTTTCAACTCAGGAATTCGGCTGGTAGTTGTGTCTTTAATTTTCATTCCTGCGTTGCTGTCCTGATCCTTTCACCTGCTCTTGATTTAGCTTTAATGCGTCCTAATCCTCGCTTGAGCTCCTTCCTCTATATCTGCCACGTATCTTGCTATTTGACCAAGTGTACATAGGCAGAAAGATCCAAATTACCTAGGTAAAACTTCCAGCATACTCTGCCACCACTGGTCTGTAGGCAATTGATGTCTTTGTAGTTTCACAAGTGTTTCATCAGCCTCAGTATACATGTAAAAATTAGGCTTGACTTCAAAAAGATGATTTATTTCATGTTCTATATAAAACAAATTTTCCAATTTGTCATATAAACTCTGTCCGGAAGGAGGTCATGTGTCTTCTGAAGTGTTGGATGATGCAGTGATCTGATTTGTTACATACATGTTTACCCTGTGAGCATACTTTTGTTGAGATTGCAACAAGATGATGGAGCTTAGTGAAAAGAGTCGCCTTCACTAAGTGGGCCCGCAGGCTATTTTTGGCGCAAGTCTATTTTTAGACTATGTCTATTTTTAGAAATATGGATCATGTCTATGGATTGCAGGTTGTGTTTATGGATGATGCATCAAATTGGGAAAAATAGAT